>JZLH01S0063349.1:6449-17355 GCA_001188425.1 Eucidaris tribuloides | reverse complement strand
TCAGATTTGAGTAGAGATGCGTCAAAAAGCGTTTGATTCATGCAAGAGCCGATGTACATTACTGCAGTCTTGGTCAGTTCCTGCCCCTGGCTAGGGCCAATCTGCAAGTTTGAGTTGTGTTTCACAAGTTTTCCGCATCGCTAACCTTACTTTCATACATTTGGATGCGCTCTTAATTCCTCAGATTCTTAAATTTGGTTTTAAAAAAGTTTTAAAAAACGAATTTTGCTGGAGAGCTATCGTTGAAATCACTGCTTCCTTCTCGTAAGAACTCTCCAAGTTTCAAAAGCAACAAGACAACTTTGACCATTAATTTTTCACATGGTGCCCAAATCATGACTGCAAAAATGATTATTATCGCAGTGATTAGAGATACTGACTGTACACACAAACAAGAAAGCTTTGTGGATGTGATTACAATCCAAAATTCTAGTACAGAGGCATGGCTATGTTTCTGGGTAAGCTTTCAATCAGCACCGCACACTGGATGGATCATGCGGCTGCCACACATTTGTATACACACCTTAACAGTGTGTGGTATCCCAGGCTCCAGTGGAAGTTTATGTAAGGTCACACAAGCTCCGCCTGCAAAATCATGTTTTAGGGGTCAAGCAGTTCACACGAGAAAAACGCAACATGATTAGCGAAAAACTCAACATGATTGGGGAGAATCTTGATTGGAAAACACCTCTGGAGCACAATTTGAATTTCGCTATTTTATTTGCAATTGTGATTCTAGTTTGCTTTCACATGGGTGAAAATCCCGTAATTGGACAGATCAATGATTGCGATCGCATTTGCAGTCACGTCTTGGCCGCCATGTAAAAACATCTTTACCCGTTGGAGACAATTTGATTTCACTATAACATGCAGTTTCCATAGACCTCAACACGAGTTAACTCATACTTAGTCTCCCAAGAGGTTAATCATGCCAGACCAGCTTTGGCATCGAGTCAAATAATTAAATTAAAAAGTAGCATCAACAATCAGAGCCTGTTTGTACATATTAACATATAAATACAGTATGCATAGAATGATCCACTCATAAATGAGAATTGCTAACAATACATGAGACACATACCTAAGTTTTTCAAGAGAGAGTAGAATGAAAGAACTAAAGGTACCATAATTATTCAAAACATGTCACAAATAGTTTAACATGTCATATTATACACATGAAAGTAGCATACTGTACAGGATATAATACATATACTCGGAAAAAAAAGAGAGAGGTAATATTGCAAAGTCGGTTATGTTACCTACAGTACATAAGATTGATAGTTACATGACAATAAGTTTTATATTTTTTGTCTGTCTTTCAAATTTATACTGTTTGCAACTAAAATACAGACTTAAGGAAATTTCATGTTAAATATTTGAAAAGAAAATTAAATACCACTGTGTATGTATGCTCTGAAGGTATGCTGAGGGATTTACAAACATAACTATTTAAAAAAAAACTTAGATTACAAATACAATGTATTTTTTATCTTGATTGTAGTATGCATAATTGATCTGCTTTATGTACATGATTAGCAGCAGTTATCAAAACATGAATGATACATATGACATAATATATAAATATAAATATAACCAAATATAATAAATCAATAAATACAATAATAGTAATAATAATCACAATAATGGAGAAAAAGACGTGAAAAAATCTTAATAACATGACTATGAATAAAACACAACAGAATACACTCCTGTTCTTACCAGATCGATTGTTCAAAACACACAAAAAGCCTGTAGTACCACACTAAAGATCAATCAAGGACATTTTTGTATCTTCAGTTTTACATCATATACATATAATTTTGCGATGCCCTAAGTGCGCTTAATTTATATTAGCACTTTCTTTTCCTCACTGAAAAAATGTTGCAACTTGTTTTTTTATCATTAAAACCACAAATCCAGAAATCACAACCCTTTGTATAAAAAGTGCCATTTTTTTCATCTGTTCTCAAACAATTAGTAGTCCTAACCTGTGTATGTCATATATAATATATAACTGATAACATGGTGAAAGATGGAATGCACAATTTCTCGTTAATTCACAGTGGACAGAATATGAAATCAACAGCTGATATAATGACGTTGGACGTGATAAATACATCAAGGCATTAGTTCAATTGGGGGATGATTTTTTCTGGTTGTAACGTGGTAGTTTAGGACACCGCATCAGATGCGTTTGCATCTCAAATTACGGTGGTACATAGGCCGGCGGTGACTGATATCTCGTTGTACTGGTTGATCGGGGATTGCGGCTCTCAGGCGGCGACGGGGTTAAAGGGGGTGGAGGTTCATAGGGCGGCGATGCCGACAAGTCTACCATGGGCATGCCCGGTTTGTCTCCATCTTCTGGTTTACCATCATTGAGCAGAGGTTGCCTCGTGCCATCTTCGGCCGAGTATTCCGGAGGTGGCAGTGGTGGCTTCTCGTTTTTCATGATTAGCGGTGTCGACGACGGTTGCTTGTCCGCCTCGTCTAATTCCTCGGCGAATATAATTGGTATTCCTTTATTGATGAAAGTACTCTGGTCTTCGTCCGACAGCTTACCCTTTCGGTTCTTACGATAGAGGATAAATACTATGATACCGGCTAGAAGAATTATGAATGCCACTATGACACCCGGAAGAACGTTTGTTATCCAAGCATCCGACGTTGTCTTTGTTTCTCCTGGTGGTAGTGCTTTGGTTGCTGGCGTTGTGGGTGCCTGAGTGGTGGCAACACAAGTACCTTGCTTTGCTGCATCAACACCGGAGATGGTGTAATCTGGAGCAAAGGCATCAATCAGAGCCTGTGAAGGTGTTCCATCCTCGTTAACCAATGCCTTCATGAGTTCTGCAATCAGTTCCTCCGGGCAAGAGTCTTTGGGGATGGTATTATTGGTGAAGGTGATGATGACCGAACCTCGACGTATACCGGTGATCGTCAGCGCACTTGCGTCCGGATCACCAAAGACACTCGCTATCCTGTTCAAGATGTCAAGTTGCAATTGAGGATTGTTGATGAACTCGTCGTAGTCGATGTTGATTGTCGCCCCCATGGCAACAGGAGGTGGTTGCTCTTGGATGGAATTGGACTCCAGGACGTGGACCTCAAACACATCTCGTACGACGACACCTTTGGCATCCTGCGCGGCGATCACATATGATTCGGGATCGTAAACCTGATCTGCAAAGCCAAAGATCGTCTGCTCCTGCTTGTCGAACTTCAACCAGAAGTCGGGGCCCACTTCGATACCATCGGCATCAAGGAAAGCAAGGTTCAGGTCGCGAGTATTGCCATCTTCGGGATCCATAAATGTGTCTGGAGGGATGACAAAGACCAGAGGTACACCAACGTAGGCATCGATGCGTTCAATAGGGTTGGCAATCTTGGGGGGTTGGTTGGGACGTGGAGTTGTTGGCTCGGAAGTGGGCGCCGGAGTGGTGACCATGGGTGGTGGTGGTGGAGTCGTGGGCACCGAGGGTTTGACAATGGGAGCCGATGGGGTTGGCTTGATGGCCACTGAGGTTGGAGTCATTGATGGCTTGACCGCAGGAGTGGACGTCACCACGGGCACACTTGGCAACCCTTCAGTGGAGGTCAGTGATGGTATGGGAGGACTGAAGGTACGGGTAGGTGCTTCAGAGATCATTGGAGTCGCGGAGCTGGAGACAAACTCTGACGACACAGATGTAGGAACTGGGGTTGGTGTTATCATAGGTGTCTGATAGATGGATGTCTTTGATGCTTTTACAGTTGGTGAAATAGAGACCTTCACACCCGGTGTAGCCGTGCCCGTCATCATCATAGTCATGGTGTCCGACGTCCCGACCGACCGAATCATGCTGCTGAGAACAGGTGAACTCTCCACCAGCACGACATGCGTCGACGGGATGAAAGTGGTAGCCATGACATCAGTTGGTCTTGGAGCTCCTGTAGGTAACGGAGTAGGAACTGGAGTACCCATCAGTGCTACCTGTCTCCTGAATCGATTTTTCACAATCGGTGTGTTACTTGTTACGTGCCACCCTATGATGTCGTAATGCAGCTTCTCCGCCATGGAGCCGTCCTTCGACGCACCCTCCAAGATGGTAACAACTGGTAACTGTTCTGCATTTCTTCCGCAGCCCACGACCCAACTCAGCGATAGCCCCTCATGCTTGGCATCAAATATATTTCCAGGTCCTGCTGCTATCACTTGATAACCTTTGGCATCTTTCGTTTCTGGCAGTAGCGTAAAAGCAGTAAGTGGCACCCTGGAGTACTTTGACATCTTCGACACGATGTGAACCCTCTCCTGAGGCAAGAGAAGCGACCAATCGGCATCGAGGATGATCGTGGCCCTGACGGCTGGCTTTTCCGGTGGACAGGTGACGATACCGTTTTGGTGCTTCGACGACGATGCCGTGTCATCCTGATTTGATGTCTGCTGCCCTCTATGCTGAAGTACATTGATGGAGAAGACGTCCTTGGTGCTAGAACTCTCCTTGGTGATATTTGACTCCTTGCCGTAAGCAGTGACCGAGATGTAATACTGCCGTTGGTCGTCCACGCCAGGAATGCCCTCTAATGTGCTTGTCTTATTGTTGAAGTACATCCACTTTGGTAAAGACTGTGTTCCAGCTTCTTTGAGCTGTAGATTCAAGCAGAAAAGATAAGGGAAACATAAATCAGGATGTGCATGACAAAAAATGAAATTAAAATTATATGCATAACACAGCAGTTTAATGAGAAAAGTTTTTATCCATGGATATGATTGAGAAACACTTCCTACATTGATTTGAGGTATTGCTTTCGGTCAATGATTTTCATCTGAGTAGGACAAAATGGATTTGATGAAATAAAGTAAGCTAACCATTCCACTGTAACACAACAATTCCCCATCTCGTATATTTCCAGCCAAACATTTAACCCATTGGAGACGATTTGATTTCACTATAACATGCATTCTCCATAGACCCCAACACGAGTTACCTCGTACTTGGTCTCCAACTGGTGAACAACCTGGAAATGTTATATAAATACAAAAGTTATATACAATATTTATCACTCAGATTTGTTTTTTCATAAGAATTTCTATCCATCTGTGTATTATTTTACAAAAGAAATATATGACTAATTCATATTGCTTAAATTTTTTGACAAGCTTGAATTGTAGTACACTGACTGCAGTGCATGTGCACCAAGTATCAATAAATATCAACAGATATAGAAAATGTATGTTTTCTATATCTATTGTAAAAACTCATCATTTTGTATGAAAATCCAACATAAACCTGTCAGTTTTATGAGTGATTCATTTTATAGGGACTATTTCTGTATTTCAGATGTGTAAGTGTAATAAATACAAGGTAGTATCATATTTTCATATTTATAAGGGTATTTCATTGAAAGGGTATTATAACATCAGAGACACATAGTAATGTAGTTATAAATTATTCTGTAACAAAGCCAAGATGAAATGAACATTCCAAATATATGCTGAACAGGTGCAACACAGGTGGCCAACACCTGCATCACAGCCACCTGTGATAACATCAATTAACTGCACAGCTCACTACCATTGAAATCTACACTACATTCTGACACTCTAAGCAGGATAAACTGTCTGGCGCCCTCTGTTGAATGTTTTTACAGCAGTAGATACTGTTGTATCAACACACTGCATGCACAAACAACACACAGCCAAGTAGCAAATTGGAAATGGGAGTTGCATTGGCTAAACTGAAGCCTTTGAGGGTCTACATATTCTTAATTTTCTAATGTTTCCAATGCTCCATTAGTCACATTTTTTCCAAGGTTGAATTTCTTTCCCTAGTCGAAGTAGAGTTGACTAACTTGACTGTGTAGACAATTTTTGCAATATCATCATTACTGTATTATATTTGCATACCTGCCAACCAATAACGATTTTTCAGGGCAGTTCTGTTCTTATTACAGTTACTAGGCGGTGCCTTCAACTACAAAACAGTAGATTATAATAAGAATAGATGAAAATGACAAAAATAAATGAAACAAATGCCTTGGTACTGCAGTGTTTTAATACAATGCCCAAATGTAATGGAAATGGCGTTTACATTCAGTGGTAAGTGACGGAACAAAAGGTATGTTTTATTCATTTTTTTCCAGAAGAAATCTTTGTTTAGCTGTTTCAAATATTTTTTTCATTCGCGCTCTAATTTCATTTTTTATTATGTAACCTGTTTTATTGTTTACCGTACTGCCTAATAACTGTAATAAGATCATAACTGCCCTGGGAAAATCGTACTGGTTGGCAGGTATGTATTTGCGTGATCCTTTTCATTGTGTCACACATTTACTACAATAACAAAAAGATATGCCCCCTTTCCCTATCTCGTTCTCTCTCTACAAATGTGTTTTGAACCTCCTCTACTGTTCACTGAAAAATAAAAGTAACAGGAACATAATGAACAAAACTAATTTTGTTTTTGGTTTATATAAAAAGTAGTAAAACATGGCCATGACCTCATAAAATCAAATGGCTGGACCACAAATATGTGTTATTGCAGACATGACTCCATATAAAGAATAAAATTCAGAGAATTCTGTTTATTGTTGGTCAAGTAATTGAAGTTTTAATAGGTCTATTAATTTTTGTATTCCCCTTCGCCCAATTTGAAAGGATTATAATGGATACAGGTTCTATGTCAAACCAAACCCAGATGGAGTTTGTTTGTAAGACAACACCAAGAGGTCGACCTGAGGTCACAGGGTCCAAACAATCCATTTCAGCCAGACATGATTCATGGGTGCAGAATGTGAAACCACATGCACTTCAAAGGGGGGTACATTTCCAAGGTCATGGGGTATGCAAGACTAGCAACCAGACTCCACGGATTATTTGCAATGTGATTTTTATTACTAGAAAGACTGCTTGATAAGTACCGGGACACCAAAAAATATCTTGACTCTTGAGATATTGGAAACGCTTATACATTGTAACTAATGCTGTATTGAGAAGGTTAACTGCCCACTAACTGACCATGAAGACCTAAAACTTTTCTTTGGCATTCCAAATTCTTGGTTTCAGCTACACTGTAACCAGTTTTGGCTGCAGAAACCTGATAATTTCATTGTAATTTTAAGTATTTGAAAAGAAATGTTGATAGACAGAATTCAAGTAATTTCATTGTTCTCCAAATATTTATCCACAAAGCAATGGGTGTGAAGCAAACATATAGGCCTATATGTTACCATATGATACCATGTTGGCACCGTCATTTCAGTATATAATTTTAAAAGAAAAAGAACTACTGGTACAAATATTGCTTTTAGGTAATAATAACCAGTTTTGTAAATAACCAAAATAATACAGATCTAGTCTAGAGTAGAGACTACTGCTTAACTGCATAGTAGCTTTGCCATACTATACAGGGTGGCCCAGAAAGAATGCTACGAGTATGATCGCTAATTTCTTCACCATTATCGGCAAAATGTCATTAATTTTTATTTCGTTGGTTAGAACATTCTTTTTCCAATATGATACCAATATCATTTATTTTGAGTAAGGCATTTTGATTCTAGGGCCATTTTTCGGAGGCAATGCAATTCATTAGCGTAGCCAAAGGGGGGGCAGTTGCCCCCCCAATAATGCTTTTTCGGAAATTTGTCGGTACACGAAGGACTCCGTCGGTACATGCGGACCGACAAAAAATAATTTTATACCGACGAAATATCTTATAAACCGACAAAAATATTGAAAGAAATTACATTTTTCAAATGTAAAAATCATTTTTTTTTTCAAGCTCGCTCGCTCCGCTTGCTCGCATAAGCGCTCAAGAAAACTGACAAGTTTACAGTTGGAGTTTTCATACAATAAATGATGAGTTTTTACAATAGATTTTGTTATTGTAAATGGGAAAAGCATACATTTGTCTATCATCTGTTGATAATTTAAATGTGATACTGTGCACATGCACTGCAAGATCAAGGTAGTCAACTACAAATACAAAATTGCTTGTCGTAAGAATTTTACACCCAATATGAAAATGCTGGATCATGAGCATTTTTCTTATATCTTTGTCAACAAATCAAATTATTACCATCTAGATTGGATTTAGAAATCCTTTATGAAAAATACAAATGCTTGAGTGATAAATATTGTATAGAACTTTGTATTCAGTATAAATTTCCAAAGGTTGTTGCACTGTCAGTTGGAGACCAAGTACCGAAGTTAACTCGTGTTGGGGTCTAATGGAGAATTCAATGTTATAGTGAAATGTCAAAATACAATCGTCTCAGCAGATGCGGTATATAAAACTGTTGAGCTTTGGAAATAGAACGAGATGAGGGATTGTTGTGTTACAAGTGGAATGGTTAGCTTACTCTTTATTTCATCAAAAATCCATTTTGTCCTACTCCCATAAAGTGAAAATCATTGACGCGAAAGCATACCTCCTCAAATCGAAATGTAGGGGAAGTGTTCTCATATCCACCTGATAGAATAAACTTGTTTGCTCATTAGAACTGCTGTGTTTTATGCATATAATTTTAATTTTCATTTTTTGTCAATCACATCCCTGCATTTAATGTTTCCGCTTATCTTATTCTTGCTTGTATCTACAGCTCAAATGAAGCTGGAACACAGTGTTTACCAAAATATGGATGTACTTCAACAATAAAACAACACACTTAGAGGCATTCCTGGCGTGGACGACCAACGGCAGTATTTACATCTCGGTCACTGTGCTTACTGGCAAGTGAGTTCAAATAATCACCCAAAGGAGAGTTTCTAGCACCAAGGACGTTCTTCCTCCAATCAATGTACTATCAGCAATAGAGGCTAGCGACCATCAAACACAGGATGAAACGGCATCGTCGTCGAAGCACCAAAACGGTATGTCACCTGTCCACGGCGGAAAAAGCCAGCCGTCAGGACCAAGATCATCCTCGATGCCGATTGTCGCTTCTCTTGCCTCAGGAGAGGGTTCACGATCGTGTCAAAAGATGTGCAAAGTACTCCAGGGTGCCACTTACTGGCTTTTACGCTACTAGCCAGATAACAAAAGATGGCCAAATGCGTTATTCAAGTATAGCAGCAGGACTCTGGATAATAATATTTGATGCCCAAGCATGAGGGGCTATCGCTTATGCTGGGTCGTAGGCTGCGAAGAAATGGCGGAAACAGTTACGCATTGTTACTTATCTTGGAGTGTGCCGTCGAAGGACGGCTTCCCATGGCCCGAGAATTGCCCAATTACGACATCATAGGGTGGCATGTACACCAATAACACATGCCGATAGTTATAAAATCGAGTTCCAGGAAGACCAGGTAGCATGATGGGTACTCCAGTTCCTACTCCATTACTAACAGGAGCTCCCAGACCAAACTGATTCCATGGCTACCACTTTCATCCGCGTCGCACGCATGTCGTGCTGGTGGAGAGTTCACCTGTTCCAAGCCATGATGGTCGACAATCGGTTGACGTTCGGAACACCATGACATATGCATGAATGATTTGACGGGGCAACGGCACACGGAGGGGTGGCAAGGTCTCTATTTCACCAACCTGTACAAACCATCAAGACATCCTCATATAGACACCGCCCTATCGATAACACCAAACCCCAGTTCCTACATTCTGTGTCGTCAAGTTTGTCTCCAGCTCCGCAGACTCCAAATGATTCTCATGAAGCACACTACCACCGTACCTTCAGTCCTCCCATACCAATCACGACCTCCCACTTGAGAGGTTGCCAAGTTGCCGGTGGTGAAACGTCCCACCTCCTGCGGTCAAGCCAATCAACTGACATCCAACTTCAGTGGCCATCAAAGCCAACCGCCATCGGCTAAATTCTGCTGAATGTCAGATCTGACTGGCATCAGAATCTACCACAAAACTGACATTCACCTGATTGAAGTACTAAAATATTTTTTTGGCTAAATTCCTTATTTGAGTGAAGGACCCCTCGTTTGTCAAATCCCTCGGTGCCCACGATCTTTGTCGAACGACCGACCACTCCACCCTAGGACCCATGGTCACCACTCCGGCGCGCCACGTTCCGAGCCAACAACATCCACGTGCCCAAACTGTAAAAAATCTATAACATGGACAATCATACAAAGCCCCCACCAAAGGATTGCCAAACCCTATTGAACGCATGCGATGCCTACGTTGGTGTAAACCTCTGTCTTGTCATCCCTCCAGACACATTATGGATCCCGAGATGGCAATACTCGCGACCTGAACCTGCTTCCTTGATGCCGGATGGTATCGAATGGCACCCGACTTCTGGTTGACAGTTCGACCAAGCAGAAGAGCAAGGAAGCGTGATCTTCGGCTTTGCAGACGAGCGTTTATGCGCATCACCACGAATCATACTTGATCGCCTTGCGCAGGATGCCAAAGGTGTCGTCGTATCGAGATCTGTTTGAGGTCCACGGGACGTCCTGCGAAGGTCCAATTCCACTCCAAGTAGCAACCACCTCTCCAAGTCCTGTTGCCATGGGGGCGACAATCAACATCGACTATGACGAGTTCATCACAATCCCATTGCAACTTGACATCTTTGAACAGATAAGCGAGTGTCTTTGGTGATCCGGGAACCTGCAAGTGCGCTGAGACGCGATCACCGGTATATCATTCGAGGTTCGCATCAATCACCTCAACACACCACCTCAACAACTACCCATACAACTTTCCAATACCAAGAACTAGCTTGCCCGTGGAGGAATCTGATCTTGCTACTCAAACAGAACTCCAAGCATGAAGGCATTGGTTTAACGAGGATGGAACACATTATAAAACACCTCTTATGCAAAATAAAATCAATCATGGACCTACTTTTTTGGCTTTATCAGAAGTGAGCATGCATCTATTGGCCAGGGACCTTCTGTACAAAGGGCTGCTGATTGTAATCGCTTCGTATTCCTCCAGATACAACCATCTCC
>JZLH01S0063340.1:3577-15848 GCA_001188425.1 Eucidaris tribuloides | reverse complement strand
AATTTGGATTTAACTAATCTATTTATGCTCATGTATTAGTTCCATTTATCTAGTTAGTTTATTCTTTTATTTATTCACTTATTAATTGTAGTGATGTTATGTATTCCGTTCATTATTGATTAATTACTTGATTTTATGTTGCGTTTCATTAGTTATTATATATTGGAGTTTATTTAGTTATTATCAATTTTTATATATGCATCAGTCATTTATTTTACCTTTCTATTTAAACCTTCTATCATACTAGGTGGAATGGAGACGGAAGTATCGTTAAACCCATCTGGACCTGGTTCGACAACAAACTGATCAATGTCAGGTGGAGGCTGTCTTCTCTGGATTCCATCTCAAGAACCTGTGGCCGTGGCCCCACAATCATCTCAGCCAATTTCCAGGGGCCTAGACAATGTCCACTCCGTACAGAGACTGAACCTGAGCCCAACTCCCTATCAGAGGTACTCATGATCATTAATATACACAATTGCGTGTTTATTAGATGGGAGGAATAGGTTGGCAGGGTGAAATGGCGAACTGATGCCATATCCATAATTTCAACCCATGTATAGGATTGCCATCATGAACTGGTCTAGCTGTACTAGCCTCCTTAGCACCAGTGCTTCCATAACAGTTCCTCCCTGTAACTACGCGATTCAACAATAAATAAAGAAAATATTCAAATAGGTTAGAGATAGGATAATATAAAGTAGACAGATAGGACAGATGTATAGCATAGATAGATAGATAGATAGATAGATAGGGTAGATTAATAGATAGTATGTTAGATAAATGGATAGATAGATAGATTACGATAGCATTAGATAGATTAGCATAGATAGATAGCCACTTCAGCCACCCCAATGACCCGCTCCCCGAGCCAAAAGCCCCTGTGTCTAGTGTGACATTGACCAATTAATGACCGACTGTACACCTGCATCTCCAAACTCCTTGTCAGAGCCCCCCCGCAAGGGGGTTGTGATGAGTTCAGCTTTTTAGCTGATTCAGGCCTACTTTGTTTTTGATTTTCAGCTTGTTATTTTCAGTTTTGTGAATTTCCTGTCTACAAAAAGTTATAGGCAAGCCTTTTGAATTTCAGCTTTTTCATCGTATTTTAGCTTTGACCGTCACGTCACACCCCTGTCGAGTAGGTACGAATCGCATGGGATACTTCGCGGATTTAAAGAGAAGATGTATGTAGATTATAGATACTTTATAGTAGTAGATAGCCATGCGGGATGGCCGTGGGTGATAAATGATGGAGATGGTTAGAAAGGTAGAATAGACAGACAGACACGGCTACAGACAGGAGCAGGCATGGCAGCAGGCAGGACAGACAGTAGGATAGATGGACCTCGGTAGGTCGGCGGCACGATAGAAAGAGGTAGATAGGATAGAGATAGATTGATGAATAACGAATTGCAATCATCTCTAGCAATGTCCAGGGCGCTTGACAAATGCCCACTCCTGCAAGAGACCTGATGGAGCCCTCCACTCCTGTCAGAGGTATAATGTCATGTCATGCGGAAGCATGGATAGATATGCATAGTAGAGATGAGATACGATAGACAGATAGTATAAATGCGCATGGCTGCTGAATTAAATAGAGTTAGATGTCAGGCCCCAAAGTTTATGCGCGTTTTTTTCTTATGATTTTGATTTTTTTTTCTCTAGTTTTATAGGATCATTGTTATTTTAGTTTTTAGTTTTTTTTTTTTATTTTTTTTTTCTTTTTCTATTGATTTGATTATTTTACTTTTTATATGTTTTATTTGATTTTGTTCTGTTTACTTCTGTTATCATTATGTTTATTTAGATCAGAGTATACATTGGTTACTTTTCTTTGTTGATTTGTTGTTTTGTTAATCATGTTTTTTTCTTCTTTTTTTTGTTTATTATTTTTTTTTATGATAGGTGTTTAAATTTATTTAGTACTCTAGTCTTTCGCTTCTGAAAGAATTATCGCCCATGTCCTAATTACTGTCTGTATCCGTTCTCTCTTTTTTTACTCTGTCGATTTTATACGCTCTTGGTTTTTTTTTTTCCCTCTTTTTGTTTTTTGCTCAATTAATTTTTATTTAGTGTTCGGCGATTACTCCGCTGTGTTATGTCCTCTCTTTTTGTTGCGGTTCTGTTCTAATTTTTTAGTCTTATCTTAGTTTCGTCATATAATATTTCGCTGTTTGTCTTGTATTTAATGCTCTTTCTAGACTTTATAGCTCTGATCCGTCTTCTCTTTTAGTTTTCTTTTTGCTTCTCACCTTCATTAATATATAATATTCCTCTTTTGTGATGAGTTTTATCTATTGTTTTGCTTGATATTTATAGTATCCCTCTCTTCGTCTTCTCACTCTGTCGTCATCTTATAGTCTTTTTTTTTATGTTTTTTTTTTTTTTGTTTTTTTTTTTTATGTTTTTTGTCATTTATCTGTTTTATTTTATATTTTGTTACGTATTTATAGTTTCTAACATTTGTTGTTTTGTTCGTTTTGTGCGCTGCTTTTTTTTTTTTTTTTGGTTTTTTATCTTTTTTTTTTTTTTTTTTTTTTGTTATGTTCGGTAACTTCCTCATTTGTTGTTGAATATTATCTTCTTGACTTTGTTGTTCATTTCTGATTAATTTGTTTTTTTTTTTTCCGATATAGTCTGTGCTCTTTAATTTTTTATTTTATTCTTTTAAAATACTAAGTAATTATTTACTTATTTATTGTTTTCTTGTCTTAATTTTTTTTCTTATTAATATTTGTTTTTATGTTGTTTTTTTTTGTTTCTTTCTTCTTTATTAATTTTTATTATCCTATTTTTAAGTTGTAATTCTTAGTTTGCTCTTCTTTTTCTTTTTCTTCTCTCTTTTTCTATTATTTTACTTATTTTTTTTTTTTTGTTTTTTGTTGCTTTGTTCTTTTTTTCTTTGTTTTTTTTTTTTTTGTTTTTATATTTTTTTTGATTTTTTCTTGTCTTTACTATTGGATTATCCTTCATTTCTTTGTAATTATATGTAATTTTTCATAATCACATCTATATGACGTTTCATTCAAATATGTCTTATCTTTTATTTTTCCTCTCGCTTTTTCTGTTCTCTATGTTCCTGTGTGTTCTTTTTTTATGTGTTTTCTGCCTCTCTTATTAATATTTTCTTGTTGATTAATATTTTTTTTTTTTTTTTTTTTTTATTTTTATTAATTTTATTTCTTCTTCTAGTAACATCTATTTATTCTTTTATTCTCTGTAGTTTTTTTTTTTCATTAATGTATGTTCGAATAATTGTCTTCTCATCTTGTCTCTTGGTTAATTCAGTTTATACTTAATTTTTAGTAATCCTTATTTCTATGATTAAATATTTTATTTCAATACATCCTTTTTTTCTTGTATCGTCTTAATCACTTTTTTTTTTTTGAATAATTGTTTAGTTCTTTCTCTTTTTTTCTTTGTTTCTTGTTATTTTCTGATTTTTGTTTTTTTGTCTGCCTTGAAATTTTGTTTTTTATGTGATCTTTTTTTGTATTTATCTTTTTTATTTTTATATACATTATTCTACTTTTTATCTTGTTTCTGAGTTCTTCCTCTCTTTTTCACCCTTCCACTATTCCTCGCTCTCCCGCCCCTCTCTTACAAGTTGTTTCTCTTTTATTTTCTCTCACTCTAAAGGTCTTTTTTTGTTTTTTATTTTTTTTTTTTTTGCTGTTGTATTTATTTAGTCACTTCTATTTTTTTTATGTTTAATTATCCATTTTTTTTCGCCCTCTTATTTTGATATAATTTTTTCATAACACTCTTCTTTGACGTTTCTATTCAATTATATGTTCTCTTCTTTTTCGATTATTTTTGATTCTTTTTTTTTGTTTTTTTTTTTCTTTTGCTTTTTTTGTTCTTTTGTTCAAATTATTTTTTCTTGTCTGATTGATAAATGTTTATTTTTCTTTGTGTTTTTACTACTGTGTTTTGCTTTTTCTTATATATTGAGTTTTTTTATTTTTTATGATTTATTTTATTTTTTATTAGTCTGTTTTTTCCGCTCCTTTTTTTTTTTTTATTTATATTTATTATTCAGATCTTTTCTAATTTTTTTATTTTAGTAACTTCCTTAATTTTTTCATTCTTTTGTTTTTGTTTTGTAATTAAATATTTTTTATCTCAACATCTTCGTTCTTACTTGTTCTAATCTTAAATATGTTTTTTTTATGTTATTTTATTTTTTTGATTCCTTGTTTTTATTTCTTGTTTTTATTTTATCTGTTCTTAAATTAATTCTCTTTGGTGTTCTTCGTTTGATTTTTGATTATAATGTATTTTTTTTTTCTTTTGTTGTTCTTCTCTCATTGTTGTTTTATTTTTAATTCATGAGTTTTTGAAAAATCTAGAGAAAACCCAATATAATGAAACAGAACTGGACAGCGACATAATACCGCCCAGCGAGACACAAATGCAGACATTGTACCACACATACACACTTACAGATTAAATGACGCAAAACATTATATAAAAAGCAAACTACATTTTTGTTGCATTTTCCCAAAGTAACTGCTATTATTTATATTGATTGGACAATAGCATTAATTCTTGGAACACCGTCTTGAAAATATACCATATCCATTATGTCATACCGCGCCTAGATCACTTCTGGCGGGGGATACTAGGTAGGAGTAATAACCAAAAGCATGTGAAATGTCTTTCGCTTACATAATTTAATGATAGGCAGTTTTTTGTTCCGAAGTCGTGGCGACCTATATATGCTACTCTCAATTAGAACATCCAATTAATTTATCTTGTATTATTCACAGACACACACAGGACACCCACCACATGATACATAACACCTTACACACACTAAAACCCACACACACATGACTCCCCCCCACACACACACCAAGGACACACACACACACACACACATGCCATAAAGACACACACGCATTACAAACACACGCACAAATACAAGACACACACAGACGTAAACACACCACACACACATCGCATCACAACGACCACACACACGACGCCGCGTGAGCATAGCTTGCACACACACACTCACACACACACACACACGACACACACACACACACACACACTACACACACACTACACATCACACACACAGAAACTCCTCTCGCTAAAGATTTTGCAATTTGTAGGTGTATGCGCACGTGTTTGTGTGATGAAATAAATGTAGTTGTGTGTCCGGTGTCAAATGTGCATTGACCACATTTATTGCAATGCCTTTTTTAGGAGTTAGTGATTATTACACACACCCACAAAACAAAGAGACCTAAGTCATTCGAGGCCGAGCTCATAATATATTGGTTTAATTTGGTAGCGGAATTTGTAGACTGGATTCCATAAATATTACATAATGGTTTTTAAATACCTTCTTCAGTAATATCCATTCACATTCAATTGATTTAAGGCAAGCCATCCATCTCGGAACAGGGCTCGGCTCGGATTCATGGTTTCAGGAATTGTTGTCTTCCGGGGAGGCGGGGCGGGGGGCCAAACGTGATAAATAATGTCCATAATTTTATTTCGGCGCGGCTCGCGCGCCAAATTGCAATTATCCTTGACAATTCTTGTGTATGTTTAATCGTATTTTTACGCCATGTTTCCATGGGTCTAGAGTTGCTTTCAATACTCTTTAAGACATTTATTCTCATGCATATTATAATTTTTAAAGTTGTCAAAATTATTGTGGGCGCGCGCGCGGGGGTTAGGGCAAATCGATATGGTTTGCCCTCGCTTCTTCAAATTAATTTTCATTGGTGGGGCGATCGCCGCACCCTGCGCCCCCCCCCCCCGGATCGACGCCTCTGTCCTCGAATGACATCGTTTCGTGCTCAGTTATTGCATACGAGCACATGACACAAACACAACACACATACATAACCCCCTCACACTCACTACAAATCAAACACAAACAATCGACACCCACCGTTTGGCATACGCTAGCCTACAGACACAAAGACACACTACACACCACCTACACACACAAACACACACACTCAGACACACACACACAAACACACACACACACAAACACACCACCAACACACACACAAACACACAACATAGACACATCACACACACACACGACACACACACACACACACCACATCACACACACACACACACACACACACACACACACATATAATACAGGCGAACTGTAACGAGCTGGGTCCGTGATTTGGACTCTCACTGGCTTTTCTGAACTTTATGCGCAAGCCAGAAAACGATGCGCTTGAAACTGGAACTCTCGCTTCTGTCCCTTATTACTTGGAACCCGTGTCAAGTTCTGTCTGTTCCTGATAAGATAAGATCAAATGTGGCATGTTTATGCCCTGTACAGCGAGAAGGCTAAGAAGGTAACACAAGGTAATGTTGGTCATTAAAGCCGTGTTTGTTTGCCATGACTGCATGGCCACAGCTTCTGCTACACTACTCTCAAGCTATATTGTGAATGTGAGTGTACAAGTCTGTATCATGAAACGTTCATGGCTAATATCGAAATTGATATATAGAAGAATTATCTAACACTGAATGCGAATAAATTATATGTCTATTTAATCCTTATAGGCGTTTAGAGAAAGTATTTGTAATTTTACTTCGTGATAAATTGTAGCACTGCATGTATAGGCCTATGTTGAATTGTACAAGGTCAGTTAATATTGACTATATTTACCAAATACTAATGTGGATTGTTTTATCTGTGCTGCCTCGTCGTTTCATATTTTTAATAATGCGCACTGCGCAATACTATTTAAATGCTGTTCCTTATTTCGGCTTCACCAAGCTTCAAGGCAACGTATAACAATGTTTCCAGTTTACAAAATGTAAGCTACTTGATTCCTCATGATACCACTGTCTCTGTTTCTGATAAGGTCTAAAAATGAAGCCCTGAAAAATTTTTAGTTCAAAACGATCATTAAGTGCTTTTAAAAAGTGAAAATCATCGATCTACCATTCCCATTTTTCTCCATAGACTCCTGTGTTGCAGAATTTTCATCGGCCGAGAATAATAATTATGTACGAATTTTTATATGTACAACTTTACAAGTGACAGGATAACTGTCTGAACTTTTGTGTTCTAGGGTGTTTATTTGTTCATTCAAACACTGTCAGATATGTCAGATAGCAAAGCTTGACAATTTTTAAACGGGTCTTCCACAATGTTATATTAAAGTGTCTTCAATATCGAAATTGACATATTATGTAACACTAAATGCGAATAAATTCTGAATCTATCGCAATTTTAGAGGCGTTTAGAAAAAAAATATTGGTAAAATTACTTCGTCGTAAATAGAAGCATTACATGTATAGGCTTATGCTAAATTATATATGGTCAAGTAATATTGACCATATTGACCACATACTTATGTGGATTGTTTTGTCTGTGCTGTCTCGTTTCATGTTTTTAATACTGACGGCTTTAAGTTAGCGCGCACTGCGTAATACTATTTAGGCCTAAATGTTATTCCTTATTTCGGGTTCACCGAGCTTAAAGGTAAGGTCAACCCTGACGTCAAGTGGGTTTTGATAACAGCAGAACAATGAGAGAAACATATTAATGAAAGTTTGGCGAAAATCCCCCAAAGAATTGTGGAGTTATGAACTTTCAAAATTTTTAATTTGTGACGTCACATGCGAGCAGCTCCCCCATTGTCACGTAATACAAATTCCATAAAGTGCCATTTTCTCAGAAAATTTAGAATAATGTTACCTGTGCATTCAATATATAATTAGAAACATTATTTCAGGCAGGCTTCCATGAAAAAAAGCATTCAAATGTCATGAACCAATAAAAATGTCAAGTTATTGAATTAATATTACATGACATATAGGGAGGTGCTTGTATGTGACGTCACAAATTTAAAACTTTGAAAGTTCATAACTCCTCTGTTCTTTGGTAGATTTTCGCCAAACTTTCATTAACATGTTTCTCTCATTGTTCTGCTTTTATTAAAACTAACTTGACGTCGGCGTGGACCTTGTCTTTAATCGTCGTAAGACATGTTTGATGGTTGCCATTTTGTCAGTTTTCTTTCCTACTAATAATGAAAAGTAAATCTGTCGGACAGGTTTGTGGAAGAGTCAGTGCGTGTGGACATTCCAGTTGGAGTATTGGTTTATAAAAAAAGCACATGCCGGGAAATTCTGAGATACCTTACGTACCCGACCATTTGAACGATAGTTAACTATTCAAAGGCTGTGTAACAAAGTGGGAATGTTTGCTATAATTTTTTTTGTGTTGGCATGTCCTGTAGAGGTGTAAGTCGATTTATCTTTGTATCGGGTAATATTCTGTGTGTACCTTGTCGTATGTTTATGAGTGTCTCTATGCAAATGTGTGAGTTTTTGCACTAACTCTACCTCCATTCCTGTTATTAACTCGTTTGCTACGGGGACCGAATTTGCCATTTATCAACTTGATGGAAATTACAGAATCTGGGAGGTAAAGAGTTTACTTCTATATCGTCTACAGCAAGACGAGTCACGTTTATTCGACGTGGGTGAGAATGTCTTGTGAAATTTATCGATCGATTTGATAAAATCTAATTTTAAAGTACCATCACCTTCATGAATTGTTCACGGTTAGAGTCTTATGCATTCTGCTTTACTTCGTGTAAGATGGTATACGTTTGATGAAATATTGTGAAGTTACATGGCTCTCCATCAGGTAAAGCTCCCTTACAACTGGCTCAGACATCGTAAAATTTATCAGAGAGTAATCCCTTTGTTATCTGTGGTGAATATTAGTTTACGTGGCCGTCAATTTTCTAACAAACTCGAATTTTTGGCAAATGTTTAGTATTCAAAATACAGTCCTCATGTCGCAAACAGTGACACAAACAGACAACTGAAAGAGCTCTTTATCTATCATTTCGTTTTAAATATGTACAAAAATTTGAATATGTTATTATGTGTGCATGTATATACATGTATATTTCGATATGATTACTTTAAAGGTGACTTTGATTGTTCGCAGACTGCGACGTTTGTTGTTTCAGTAAAATTGATGTAAACTTATTGCCATGATATGTCGTTTTTTTTGTGATTTAAAGTAATATTTTGGGGGTTACAATTATGAAACTCATATTACCGATGAGAAATTGATGTTAATTTTGGTAAAATTGTATCTACTCTGTTATTGAACTATTCCTATTTCAATGTATTTAACTAAAATTGAATAATTGGAACAATTTTTGGTGAAACAGATTATATGATTTATAAACATTTACATTAACATACAGTGGAACGGCTAAACATTTGTTGTGCTATTTCTGACAATATAGAATTTATGACATGTTTAACCTTAGTCATTCAATTTCATTCAAAATTTACTATTCAAATTTTGCACTTAAAAGTGCTATGCCCTGCACAAGTCTCGACGTAACCGTGACTCTGCATAAAATAATCAATGAACGTAACATCGTAAAAAAACTACATCTCAAGTTAACTACTTTCCACGTGCTTTTTAATAGGGGAAATTCATAAAAAAATGCTATAAATAAAACTTTCATTACAATATCCATTTATTTATGGCAATATAATTATTTTGCTTGAATAGGCGATGATCTTAAATCTTTACATTACAAAGTACATGTTAGTAAGAAGGAAATTATCCATACAAATCCTCACTCAATCCAATTTCTCAATGGGTTTGATTTTTCTAATGAGTTATTAACTCTTTGCGTGCTGAATTAATTCTGAGGGGATAATAATGACAATTGTTCTTTTAATATTTTCTTTAAATCTGGCTTTCCTTATTGCACCATTGATACTGGTAATTATTCCATAGATGATGCTGAAGCATTATGGTCATTTGTTACCTTTTCTAGTACAAACGTAACAAAGAAAACTAATTATTACGATTGTTGAATTTAATTGTGCGAATGTGCAAAATTGCAACATTAGCATGCAAAGGGTTAAAATAGTTTGTGATGAGGAGGACTGTAATTAGCATTATCTCCGATTTAGTATTGTTATTACAAGACAGCTTTCAACATCCTGGGTAAAACTTAAATACCAACCAATTTATTTGAAGCAGGAAGTGTTTTATCCATATTAAAGGCATTGTATAACAATGTTTCCAGTTTAAAAACTCTGAGCTACATGATTCCCCATGCTACCAGTGTCTTTGATACGGTCTAAAAATGAAGCCCTGATAAAATTGCGGTGTAAAACAATCATTAAGTGCTTTAAAAAAGTGAAAATCATTGAGAGACCATTCCAGCTTTTCTCCTTTGACTGCTGTGTTGCAGAATTTCCTATCGACTGATATAAAATTAATGTGCCAATTTGTATCTGCACATATTGTACTAGTGACAGCATAACTGTCCAAACTTTTGTGTTCTAGGGTGTTTATTTGTCCATTCAAACACTGTCAGATATGTCAGATAGCAAAGTTCGACAATTTTTAAACGGGTCTTCCACAGTGTTATATAGTGTCTTTAAGAAAAAAAATCCGGTATAATCTGTAAACGTGATTTTAAAGTGCTAAATTTAACACCTTTTTGTTTAGCAGTGTTTTAATTAACACGCGTATATATACAAGGCACGCACATACACAACACAGCACATTGGCAAAAGCCACCCCTTATTGTTTAGGT
The DNA here is from genome assembly GCA_001188425.1 of Eucidaris tribuloides. Classification (NCBI taxonomy): domain Eukaryota; kingdom Metazoa; phylum Echinodermata; class Echinoidea; order Cidaroida; family Cidaridae; genus Eucidaris; species Eucidaris tribuloides. The sequence goes on along the minus strand of JZLH01S0063340.1, from coordinate 5,256 downwards.
CACGTAAAGTGTGTCACCTTTTTTAAACTGTCCAATTAGTTTAACACCTTTATGTAGTCATCTGCTCGTTCTCCTCTCTACGAGTCCTGGCGCTATACCCTCTAAAAAAGACACTAAGAACAGATGTGAAATGATATACACAAAATTATTACTGCGTCCGATAGACTACCTTACAAGCTACATTTTGATACATAATTCAAAGAAATTGAGCAATTACATATAAAGACATGACCATTTCAAATATTTATTTTGGGCAATGTTCAATGGGTATTTTGTTCCTTTATACCAGTTTCTATAAAGTGTAAGTTACCGACAAGCGCCGGGTTTTGTTATAGATTGGATCACAATTATGAAGAGTAATACCTAACCCCATCATCCCCCACGACTGGGCACTGGTGTTTGCCATAAGTTATTTTACAGCCGTATAATGTTGCATACCCTTGCAAAATTCAGTGATATATGATTATACATCTATTTCTCAAATCACGTAAAGACTCATTATTAAGTCAATGACATTTTTATTAATCCATGCTTTTATTTCAATGGTACCGCAATTACTTGTCTAATAACACGATATAATATTTCTGTCGCATCCGTGTCCCACGGTCGCATTTTCTTTTTCAAATAAAGATCCATTACGTTAGACCTACTTATTTCATAAAAGTCCCATTTATATGTGGATTCATTTCTCTTCGGATGGCCGTAAATTACGTACCCCATTCTTAATTTAAAACGGATTTCATACTTTCAGAAACATTATCCCGAGTGAATTAGAATTCCATCTTCGTATTACTGGATTGTGTTTCGATTTCCATTTTCTCTTATCTTTTTCACCGTTATCACGAGTACTGTATATCACCACATGAAATGTTTGATAGCAAAGGGCGCTAAATCTTTTTTTTATATAACTTTAGAGAAAATGCATTTTTTTTTGCCCGAGTTTGTGCAAACGCCTATGGAAAAGTAACAGTAACACCCGAGATATTTTGTACGTGACTGTGGTATATAGCTTCACATTTTATAGACCTATTCAGTTTCATAACACTGGAATTTATGTCAGCCATAACGGGGGGCTTCCAAAACAAGAAGAAAAGACAATTCAAAGGGTTATGTAATAAGTCAGGTGTATTGAGATGTCAGTGTGTTTGTTATGCATGCTTGAAGCCCCCCAGTTAGACATTAGCATAAAAAACAGCACCCAAACCAAATAGGTCTATACTATCGCTAAATAAGTATAAAGGGTGGCCCAAGGAACGCAGCACCTGCAATTGTTAATTTCTTCAACATCATCCACAAAATGTCATTTTTTTCAATGGTTGGTACATTATTTTTCCAAGAAGATGATACCATGATCAATGATTTTGAGTAAGGCATATGGAGATTGAGGCCATTTTTCTAAGGCAATGTATTTTCCCAAATTTGCTACTTTTTTAACTCCAGCTATCCTCGGAACACCGAAATATTGTTGCGTCCAACCTGCCATAGAATAAGTTGCGCAGACAAACTGCAATGACAATGCGAGCCATATAGTGGAGCAGATTAGCCCAAGAATCGTTCAGTTGATGATACAAGCATGAAATTTGGTACAGGTATAGAGTCAAGGTCGCTCTTTCAGAAAAAGATCCTGGCCACGCAAAAAATCCAAGATGGCGGCCATTTTCCAAGATGGCTGCCAGATG
>JZLH01S0063333.1:70718-95862 GCA_001188425.1 Eucidaris tribuloides | reverse complement strand
ATGGACACATGTAGGCCTACACACTGTGCACCATGCAGATGGTACTGTATGCTTCCCTGCTGTACATTATGTAATAAACTTTATTGAAATTATTGATGCAGATTCTTTCTTTCTTTTTGGTGGATTATAGAACTTCAGACCAAGTGATACATGGCCTAAACATTCTTCAGAGAAGTAAAACCTGACACTCTATAATTATTTCAAAGAGATACGGCTTATAGGCATTGAATAACAATGTTTCCAGTTAAAAAAAAATCTGAGTTACATAGGCCCTACATGTACATGATTTCTCATGCTACCAGTGTCCTTAATTAGGTCTAAAATTGAACATCAGAAAAAAAGAAATTGCAGTTCAAACCAATCGTTATGTGCTTTTAAAATTTGAAAATCCAATGAACAACCAGTCCAGTTTTCCTCCATAGGCTGCTGGGTTGCAGAATTTCCGTCCTCTCGCAATAATTCATGTGCTGACATATTTTACGAGTGACAGCATAACTGTCTGAAGTTTTGTGTTCAAGTGTGTTTATTTATCCATTCAAACACTGTCAAGATAGGGCTATGTCAGAAAGCAAAGTTTGACAATTTTATAGGGTTTCCACAATGTTAAAGGACCAAATTTTTTTTTGTCCGAGTACTGTAAAACCAGAAATTTTTGTGAGCATAAAACTTTCGCGAATTTCGCGAGGAATCAAGATTCGCGAAAATAAAATGCACGCGAAAGCTTGTGTATACACAATTTTTTTTAATGCCAGTGCAAGACCGTGAATTATAGAAGTCAAATGACTCGCGAGATAGTGCGCGGTCACTTACAACGGTCGCAATACACTTCTACATTTGATAAAACGGAATTTCAGAGGCATTGAAACAAATATTTTCTATAAATTGTTGTAATAATTAATTAGTAAAACACACAATTCCTTCTTCCTACCAAATTTGCTTTTTTCATGGTCGATGATTCGTGAAAGTTTCATGCACGCGAAATGGCCGTCGGCTCGTATTCGCGAAAGTTTCATGTCGCGAAAGTATAGTGTTTTACAGTAGGTGTGAGCAAAGGCAGTTGGGGCAGACAAACATATTTAAATAGTTGCTAATGGTATTTCACTGAATGTGAAAAATTAACAACAGATTCACAGTAATTAAAAAAAAAAGTTCAACAAGTGCAAAAGCTGAAACAAATGAGACAAGAGCAGCAATAAAGTATGAATAATTGAGTCCTTGAACTGGCAAACAGCTGATACCAAGTGTCTGCATGTTGTGGTATCAGGTCTGATGATGCTGTAATATCACACACTGCTTCCATCGAAACAGGAAGGAGGGAAACCGCTTTCTCCAAACCCAGACAATATCGACCATATGTTCCACCAAATCATTATCTCATGTTCAAAGTAAAGTTGCAGGAAACAAGATATTGTACTGTAGACATTGACTGGATATTTGAATGACAAAGGTTGCAAGGGAAGATTTTTCGTTATTCGCGTTGTCATGTTTTACATGTAGGTCTGTGATTACTACCGGTAACTAATGAAAGGACAGACTTGTGTGATAACTGATTTCCAATTAATGTGGAGATACACAATACTTTTGGGGCAGTTACAGAATTCTTCGTTAATCAAGTAGATCAATGATAACATCAAAAACTGCGTATTATGTAGATTTGAATTTAACAGGACTAAATTTAAACTTCTTGTGTTGATTTCATTGTAAAAGTAGGTAGTTTATCTAGGGTGTCGAAAAGCACCATAAACATTGTACCTATAAATACTACAGGGTTCTCTGGAGAAACCTGCATTCATACAAAACCAAGTCCTCTTTTTGTACATTTACTTGTTGAATTGTTATTGGTCTTTATTTGTACCCCTGACCAATAGACAGATTTTATGATAAGCTCAAACATTAGGAAAATGCCCTTTCTCTGATAGTCTGAATTTCAGACTCTGCACCTGCGGAGCAGACAGGTTTGCTTTTGATTCCAGAATAATGGTCTGGCAGTCAGATTATTTCTCTGATAGTTCCAGCTCCTGTCATTCTATGAAAGTCAATCAGCTGGTCAATTTACCGGTATGACAACTTTGTTTTGGAGATTTGTAGAACTAAATTTCTCAGGGGGTCTGAAGTACAGTATATACCTGACAAATACTTCCCAAAAAATTTGCAAAATGTGGATATCATAAAGGACGTCTTGGATAAAATTGTATTCAGATTTTGAAAGGGGTGGGGACAAGGTAATAAAAGATGGGACAAGAAGAGACAGTTGAAAGAACTGAGGGACAGCTAAAATTTTGAGTATGTAGGTCAGCTAAAAGAGATTTTATTGGTGTCATAAAGTCATCAGGGTTATGTGATATCAGAGGGTGGAAACAGCGAGCATCGTCTAGGTAAAACACCCACTCACCATCATCTATCATTCTTCAAGCAAGCAGATCATGAAAACAATTTCTTCCTAAACGGATTTTAACTCTCCTCACTCTTGAACTTCTGAAAGACAAATCAATTTTAACTCAGTGACAGGGTCATTCTACCTGGGGGCTAGTTGGTCACGTTTACTACGACAATAGATGGTAAATAAATCATCGATGTTTGCAGCAATAACATCATCCTTATTATTTACACAGTTCGAGGCAATTGTTTCCAAGGTAGGTTACTGGTAGCACCCTTGCTACATGTACATGTATCTGCTCACCAAGAAGAGATTTTTTTGGACAAATTTTGAGGAAATTTAGGAGAAGCTTTCAATGCCAGTACTCAGAAGGCGTTTTCACGTCGGCCCGATGTTTCAAAATAGCGCGCTATTTCAGATTTTGGAAATTAACCCGATCGTAAAATAGCGTGCTATTTGATAATGTGAATTCAAATTAGTGCGCTAATTTGAACGCTCTGATCGAGAAAATTTCTCGAGTAAAACTCGGGAAATTTTCAAACTAGCACAATAATTTGCAAATTAGCGCGCTATTTGATAATGTGAATTCAAGAATTTAGCGCGATACATCCCATCAAGCCTAGCGTGTGTGACTCGCCGGAAATGTGGACCTTGCTTCCGCCCAGGCCAGACCCGAAACGGGGAATGAGAGGATATCGCTGTTCTCCTGCTGGAAATTGCGAGAACACCTTGGTAATGAGCAGGAAAAATACGGGAATATGTATGTTCCTTCTCTTCAATTCGATGAAATCTTTTATGATTCTTCTCCTCATGGTGTTGTCTCTTTTGCCTGGGCTTGGTCAACCTGCATTAATTTCCGAGGGTAACGCAAAACAAAACAAATTCAGAAGAAGTCAGCAAGATTGTCCCTCACCCGATATACCAGTCTGGGAACACTACCGCTTTTTCGAGACCGATATGATCCCGCATTCCGGGTCTGCTGTGTCCAACGGAGCGTTACAGAGCAGACAAGCCGTTACCACGTATTCTCTTTCAAGCGCGACGGTTGTGACTCTCAGCGGTCTTGTATAGGCATAGCATGGACCCAGACCATGGGCATAGCATTGACAATGCGGACCCCGTTATAACATGCGGTGTAGAAGTACAGATTAATATACACACCCAAATCATGTAGAGGGTACTCACAAGATGTAATCTGAAACTCCCGTTACCACACAGAGATATCTCTCTCCATGCCGTGCAGATGCACGGATCGGATTATGTAATGTCTAGCACCAGTCATACAGTACATGTGCACTTATTAGGACACTGATCTCCCCCATGCAGTAGTGGGAGATCAGTGCATTAGGACTTATTTCATCAACCACATGTTCCCTGCTCCAAGTATCACACCAACATCATATCCAGGTTTGACGGTAAGTTTTGCTCAATTCTTGTCTCTGTTAATCATTTGGCACAGCAGTTTTCAATTGTTAAATGAAGATATATCCTCGGAAAAAATACCGTTGAATAGAAATTCCAATTCGGTAACAAAACAAAAAGATAACACTTACTCTGCGACCATGTACGAGTACGATCGTACTGTGTACGGTGCGTGAATGTGCACAGTATACACCGCGCGGTATGTACATGTAATACTGTATGACGTTAACGGCTGAATAAAGCTATTTTTAAATGAAGGTTCTAAACAATTACGTTTTCGGATCAATTTCCACTGGTTGTATTTTTTTTATACTTCGCTAGTTCACTCTTCCATATTCTTCCCTTTCACTACATGAATTTAAAAAGGATAAAGAACCGGTGGCATTTTTTATATGAGTTTTTAAAGAGAAGCATGTACCCACCGGAGGAAGCATTGCCATTCACTTTGTACAGCGAGGCTGAAAACTAGTGAACCGTGAGAAGCCTCGTGAACTGCCAACGATCTCGCTTTTCAGAGATTTTGGGCAGTCCCGCAAAAGCGGGAGTTTCCCTGACTGTATACTGACTGCACGGGCAATCTGACCTACATGGCTACTGGCTGCTGGTCTTGGCCCTAAAAATCTACCAGAATTCGGCAGCAGCCTGCAAATTGCGAGATCGATCACGCGGGTTAATATTTTGAAGGCGCGCTTGTCTGTGCATGCTCTTCGGGCTGATGTGAATAGGGAACGAATTAGCGCGCTATTTGGTGACCGCGTAAATATCTCGAGCTTGGATTTTCATCGGGCTGATGTGAAAATGCCTAGAGTTATCCATCAGAGAGAATTCTGAGTTGCAGTGGCTGTAAAACATTTATCATACATTGTAGTTTCTGTCAAAGCTTGTGATCCTCAGTGTGAAAATAGTTACAGCCATCGGCTTATTAAAGAGCACAGTGTACTTGTGCACTTGCTCCAATTTCAGTAAATTGAACCACCATGAGAAAAGAACTGACAGAAGATTCACACAGCCCAAAGTCAGAAAAACACATTCCATTTATGGTATACAAATCTTGAATCACCACTTCACAAATGTGTGGGTGGTAGTACCAATCCAGATATATATTTCAGAGAGCTCTACATATCTTCACCCCCTCCTCTAAAAAGGAAACTCTAATACCGGTAGCTTCTTTAGTACATGTACAGAATGTACTGTAGGCGTATGTTACATTAGTCTAAGTCATAGACTGCTCATCCTCAGAAAATCTAGGGGCAAAAAAGAGAACAGTCTAAAACTTAGACTAATGTTACATACAACTGTGTTTGTTCTTCTTTTGCCCTCCCATACAATTTTGAAGATAATTTCCGTGTATACACGTAGTAAACACCAGAAGGCCTTTTCATTCCGGACAGAGTGAGGCATTCCAATTTGCCACCATGTGTGGCCTGTAGGTGTACAGTACATAGGACATTATTTAAATGTAAAAAAAATTTCCCCCTCTTTCCCTCTTTTAAAACTGTACAGGTATTGATACAGTATTTTATTACAGGTCACTGACATCATCAACTTCACAAGTCCTTGTTTGAATATGGTCTTGAATTTTACCAGTTCCAAGTCTCCAACACCTTCAGAATGCCAGAAGGGTAAAATCACAGACACATGACAGTTCTGGGTCTGTTAGCAGGATAATTCCCTGATGTAAGAGGATCTGTAACAAGCAACAGGATTAACTTTCTACCAATGGCAATTGTGTAGTAATTGACTGGGTATTTGCGACCACTCAAGTACATCAGTATAAGTAGGATTAGAGATGTACTGGAACTTCTTTACATGGTGATATGAACACTAAATAGGCTTTCAAATGCTTTGACTTCAGGTGTTTGGTACAGTGTTGTGTGGGCCTAATGCACTGTTTAGTGAAGTCATCCAAACACGCTTCCGGAGATGAAAACTGTTACTGTCTCGGTGACCTGCCATTTTCTCCTCGTATGATGACAGTATTTCAATGAAACAAAGAGTTGAGGCTGCATGTAAGGTTGACATTGGGTTTTCAGCGAAGAATAAGGTTAGGGTTGAGGGTTCGGTTAGGAGTAGGATTATGGTTGAGCTTAACATTACCTTCTAAATGGTAGAATAAACCACTGAACTGTTACGGTGGGGGGGGGGGGGTAGGAGAGTGAGGCAGACTTGAATATCAATCCTATTTTAAAAGAAACCACTCGTGAGCATAGTAGACTGAAGTCTGCCAAGTTATTTATCCTTGATTAGAGGCTGAACTTTAAATAATCTTTGAAAGGACCATTTGTATTCAGTGATGATAAGAAGGCTTGTTCACTATGTTGTAGGTCCATGACTAGGGTACATACTAGGTGCATTCACATTACAAATCTTCGCGAAGTTTATCTTCTCGAAGACTTCGCGAAGTTTGGCTTGATCGTTCACACTGGGGCAAAACTTCGAGAAGATTTACTTCCCGCGAAACTTCTCGAAGATTTGGAAGGCACTGCGCATGTGGAAACAATCAAAATGTACGGAGATTTTGCTACAGATTAATCAGAATTTTGTTTCTGCGATGCTCGAATGTCCTTTATTTTCCATATATATTTTAATGAGAGTATACCAAGCTCACACAAAAATTGAACGAGTTTGAACGTATGTTGCTGCGTACAAAACGCACGTAAATATCCGAGCTACATGGTATACACAAGTCATAACATACGCAACTCCATGTTGGTGTACAGTGCGCATTATGTCCCCACACCGGAAATGCGCTGAGGCTCACGGGATATAACTTTCCGAAGTTTGTGTTCACACTCAAAATGTCGCGGGAAGTTTCTCGATGTTTGGGAAATTCCCTACAAAGTTGTGGGAAGTTTCGCGAGAAGTTTCGCAGGAAGTTTCGCGGGAAGTTTGTGTTCACATTACCAAACTTCGCGAAGTTAATCGTCGGGAAGTAAAACTTCGCGAAGTTTGCTGTAAGTGTGAATGCACCTACTGAGTACAAAATATACAAAAACATTAACTATGGTGAGGTGCGGGACACCCGACTATACACACGGGCACTACAATGGTAGTCTGCAGTTTTTAAGGAACAAAAGATAACAGTTTTTGACATTCATGTTGATTTCATTGTAGATTTCAGGTGCCCATGTCTTTTAGCTTGTGGGTAGCTATATAAAATTCTAGACGCCACTACCACTTTGTTTTATTCTTTTATTCTGGAGCCCACAGAACCAAGGATGGATCAGAACTCTTTGTCTCTGGTTATTAGGTCCAAATCATTCAGACATCAATCTGTCAAGTGAATTTTACCCATTTTATGGCTGGTGTCCTTACATCATAATTCATTTTGTTCTGCCAAAGAGGACATAAAACTTGTAGTTGTAACAGAGTATATTTTCTTTGTGGTACATGTAGGTCAGCATTTTGAAGGAAAGGTGGGTAGATCATCCATGGATGGTATCTTTCTGGCCCTTTAATAAAGTTGGAAACTAGAAGTCATGACTACTAACTATGATGACTTCCGTTTTTCAGATAGCCTACTGTACCAAATCTCAAATCTGAACAAATTGTGTTAATTTTATAAAATGTACAATTTCATAGATTGACTTCACATGTTGTAATTATGTATTAATGGTATTAAAAACACCTATAAAATGATTAATTTATATTGCAACATCATAGTCATCATTTTAATGTTTTCACCATTCTAGAATATTTTATTAGATTGTAATTATTCATAACAAATTTATCATCATTGTCAGTATCATACTTTTTTTTCAATTTGTTTGTGTTTATAGGCCTATATATACCCTTTTAATTCCAAATTCCAAACACAACATTCAATACATAAACATTTCTTTTTACAACATGAATAAATGTATGCCAATGATAATAAACAATTTAACATACAATTCCAGCTTGAAAAGAATGGACAATTCGGTATCCTGAATGCCAAAATTAGATAAATCTGTTTACACGTTTAGAGTAAAAGCTACGAGACAACCTATGGATACCATTTCCAAGGAAGTACTGCATGCTCTTTGATTTTGTTTTTGGACCAAATTCATAAGTAAGATGTGCTGTCCAGAATCCAGATGCCGCAGTTGTGGCAGTCGTCCAGGGGAGCGGTCAAACAAGTTTTGACGTCCATCTGAAAAACAATCTCAATTGTAAGTCCCTTGCCAATTTCTCCTGGTGTCTGGAGCGCTTAAAGACGCTATATAACACTGTGAAAGACCCATTTAAAAAATTGTCGAACTTTGCAATCTGACATATCTGACAGTGTTTGAATGGACAAATAAACACCCTAGAATACAAAAGTTTGGACAGTTACGCTGTTTCACTGAGTGCAATTAGTGGCAGATACAAATTGGCACATGAATTTCCTATCGGGCGATAGGAAATTCTGCAACACAGCAGTCTTTGGGGGAAAGCTGGAATGGCCTCTCAATGATTCTCACTTTTTTAAAGCACTTAATGATTGTTTGAAACTGCAATTTTTTCAGGGCTTCATTTTTAAACCATATCAAAGACACTGGTAGCATGGGGAATCATGTAGGGACAGTGATTTTCCGTTTTACCGGTAAATCAAACGGAAAATCCATTTGGTTCTTACACTTTTCATGTAAAAATTCATGAAATTCACCTTTGCAAAACGGAATTCATGTTTTCGCTGTGTACATTTTCTATGACGAAACGGAATTTCCATTTTTAGATCAAGTTGAAACGGAATTACAGTTTTTCAGAAATGGAAAAGACCATTTTTTGAAACGGAAAATCACTGTCTCTAATCATGTAGCTCGGATTTTTTAAACTGGAAACACTGTTATACAGTGCCTTTAAAGTACTGGACACAGGAAAGAAGGGAAAGAAAGCTGACGTAAAGATGTGGGTCAAATGGAATCAGGATGAAATATATCAGAAGGGAGATATGGGTCACTGACTGTCGGTCAAAGTCATTCAACAAAAAAAAAAAAAAATGAGGTTCAAAATAGGCAGACAGAATCATGTTAATGCAAATAACATACATAACTTTATACACTGTAGGGCCTAAATGTCGAAACTTACTACACCAGCGAAAAAAAAGCTACACATATCAAGATATCAAAGATCCTCTAAGTACAGTATGTCGGGCATGTATGTATCACATGTGATGTTGTTTTACTAGGTGTACACTGACTGTACATGTACGCTAATACCAATCTGCATATCATTGGTATAGAACCAGAAGGGCATTATTAACCCAATACACATTGACAACCAGAGGGGCGTTAATGCCATTGACTTTGTACAGTGATAGCACCCTTTTGGTTCTCAACAGGTAATGCGTTAATGCACTTCTGGTTCTATACTGACACTATAAACACAAACATTATAGAAATATTTGTAAATGTAAATGTTAATTTGAAAAAGATACCAGACATCAGACATAATTTTTATATTAGTATTGTACTATCTACCAGTAGTTAATTTCCTAAGACTATACAGGGTGGCCCAGAAAGAATGCTACGAGTATGATCGCTAATTTCTTCACCATTATCGGCAAAATGTCATTAATTTTTATTTCGTTGGTTAGAACATTCTTTTTCCAATAAAATGATACCAAGATCATTGATTTTGAGTAAGGCGTTTTCATTCTAGGGCCATTTTTCGGAGGCAATGCAATTTCCCAAATTTGCCAATTTTTCAACAGCGGCGGTCATGGGAACGCTGAGATATTCTGGCATCTCAGCTTGCCATACCAGACAAACCACGATGACAAATGGAGATGTAGCTCGCATCGTCTTTTTTATGAAAGCGAGGGCATTCCAGCCCTTTGTCATCGCGGTTTGTCTTATATGGCAAGCTGAGATGCCAGAATATCTCGGCGTTCCGATGACCGCCACTGTTGAAAAATTGGCAAATTTGGGAAATTGCATTGCCCCCGAAAAATGGCCCTAGAATCAAAACGCCTTACTCAAAATCATTAATCTTGGTATCATTTTATTGGAAAAAGAATGTTCTAACCAACGATATAAAAATTAGTGACATTTTGCCGATAATGGTGAAGAAATTAGCGATCATACTCATAGCATTCTTTCTGGGCCACCCTGTATACTTAAAGGAACAACAAAATCATGGTGAAATGTAAAACTAGATCTAGAGCTGCCAGACATACGGTAAGTTTTCATGTTTGGTGATTACATGCTTACAACATGTCATTGAATAGGGACCATTCCTTTAGCAAATACTGTAGGCCAACATCCCTTACAAAAATGAGCCATGGTAATACCATGGTTTTGACCAATATACCATGGTATTTTGGTCAATACCATGGGAATACAATGGGAATACCATGGTATTCCCATTGTTTGAGATTGATCATTTTTATAAGGGATGTTTCAGCAAAATGTTCAGTTGTCCTTCTGAGGCGAAGTGGTAGTGTTGAATACAAGAATGAAATATTTTGAGGAAGAAAAAAAGTGTCAAAGTAAACAATGCTGAGAGCAGACCATCCTAAATGCTCTGCTGGGTCTACGGCTGCAGTTCTTAGACTTCTTCTTCAAGTGAATTCACTGTAGCGCATCCTTTTATCCTCCGAATAATCAGGAATAATCACGGCACCAATTTTTACCTGATTGGATCTTAAATAGTTGTTGAGTGTTTGTGACAGGTTGCTACAATTATGAGACAGTAGCAAGGTTGGAGTTTGTCTAAACTCCTGTATTGTGGTGCTGAATGGTATTTTAGCAGTGATTTCTAAAGCTTTATTGTCGGGCTGGATCGAGGGGTTTGGTAGTGTGGTCTGGCAGTAGAGCAACTTGCCAACTTCTACCTCTGACCACTAGGCCAGCAAGCAGCAAGCCAGACAACCAGGCTGCTTGGCAGGCAGCGGGCCAGTTGGTCTGACTAGGAATAGCACTTGAATTGATGTGCTGAATTGGACTGAAATGAGATAATATTCAAATTAAAATTCAAATTCAACTTTATTTGTTCCATCATCAAAAACAATGCACAATATGAGGAAAACTTCCGGAAAAAGAAATGCACCAACAATGACAATATAATAAAACCATTCTTCAAGTTCCTTTTTCCAAAATTTAATCCTATCAGGATGATTGTTTTTCATTTAATGATCTGTTGAATATTAATTCATTGATAAGCATATATTATTGTTAATTGTTGGATATTTTATTCATGGCAATCATGGGTATTTTGCTCCTGGCACTTGCATTTCGGAATATGCATGACTTTTCAATTGTGTACACTACTACGTGTAGTACAGTTCAATCATATGAGGTACAAACTAGTAACTACAAAAGAACTCGGAATATGCCTAAAATTCATAGCTGCGTGCAAATACCCAGCAAGGTAAATTTTGTCCCCTAAAGCAGTGCTTCATAAATGAAGCAATCAGGGAGATAAATTACCTCTCATCATAATGTGAAGACCTTCTCACATTCTCTGATTGGTGACTTTTCTCCTCCAAAAAGTAGGCCTTGAAGCAGAAAATTACTTTTGAATAGTGGTTAACAGCAGCCTGGTCCGAATGTCTGTTCAAATTATTCACTCTGGAATAAACACATTTTCTTTTCAACCATTGACGGTGTTGTCACTATCAGGTGAAGGCTGTGTAGCTTCATGAATATATTTTGTTCCCTGTAAAATTATTGTTTATGTGAGCAAGCTGTTCTTGACTCATTTTGGTGTGTAAAGTGTAGATGAATAGTGTGTTATTTTCTGTGGTCTGTCATATATTTTCTTATAGTTTGCAAAATGAAATTTGTTTCCTGTGATGAGTGTGGTGGAAGTGAAATGGGTATTTAATTTAGCAAAGTGTAAGTGTACACTGTAGTTTCATGGAAAATATAGTTAGAACTTACATTTCCTGTGAAATTAAAGCTCTTCATATCCATATACTCTGTGACTTGTGGAACAAATGTTTGTGTTTCTGTGTTTGTGTGCATGTGTGTCTGTGTATGCATATGTGTGCGTGTGTGTATGTGTGTGTGTGTGTTTCAGTATGTGTGTGTGTGTTTGTGTGTCTGTCTGTCTGTGGTGTCAAGGGTGTGATGCTTAAAAAAATGGGTGTGTGGGGAGAGGTCTGATGCAAGCATTATGTGAATCTGCAAAAGCTTCAAGGAATTAAGTATGATTTATGTTAAAAAAGTTTTGTATGCACTCTTTGTGAGTAAAATGGGTGTGTTCATGTACGTACATGTAGGCCTATATGTGGGCTTGGTATTTGTGGCATTTTATTTCAGTGGTGAGGTTGATGCCCACTTAGTAGTAAAAGGAAGGAAAATGCTATAGGTTTCAAGAAAGACCTATTGTGAATGTGATTTGAAAATTTATGATTTTATATTTCCATGAAACATGTTCTTTTTGCCAGTGTGCTGTTCGTGAATCGATCGTGCGTCGCTATTGGTGCTTGGTGGGAGGAGACTGTTGAAGAGTGTGTACATACTGTAGAGTCAGAAAACTTTTGATGTACTGTAGGTGTCGGTGACGACCTCACCCCAGTCTCTCTGCTACAGTCCAGTGGAGAGCTTCCGACAGTGATAGGCTTCTCTTACTGGGAGATGTGAACACAAAGAATGAGATGGAGTTAGAATGATTCTATGACTTAACCAAAATAAAAGAAAGCCGGAAGTGTCCATGGCTAAATTTGGCTTGAAAGGATGTTTGGTCTTTGCACAAAAATACAATGAAAACTCTCACAATCATGGTTGGAAGTTGTAAATAAACAGTGTTCCTCTCTCAAAATTGCAAATTATAAATGTAAATTAGGTATTGTGTGATGGAAGTGTGGATTATTATGGTGATAATTTGTCTGAATTCTAGATGACGGTGCTTAGTCTCGGGAGAGTGCATCTACCTAGATACTTCTGGCTTATCCACTGTATTGTAGAACTCCAACCAGTTTGGTGGCTTGGAAATTCTGGCCAACTTACAAATCTTGATCAGGAGCTACTGTACTCTGTGGGAGGATGCGTCAGAGCAGTCTACAGTGTTTGGAAGCAGACTAAATGATGTCTTCAATCTAACCATTGTTTCCACATTTCTTTGATTCACATGAAATGTAATGATGAAATGCTGTATTTTGTGATTCAGGAGTTCTCCAGTGATATAAGATTTTATATTGTCAGGAACTCAGTGCAAACAGAGTGATGTATCTCTGTGGATCAAACCAGATACGATTGGCTGATAAAGTCTGGTTCCCTATTTTCAAGGTTTCTGCAGAAATGGGATTTTGGGAACCAGTCTTAATAACAATGCAGCAAGACACCCGGCATTTACATGTATGAACAGCGGCGTAACAGGTGCCTATTATCGGGGCTTTGTTGTTGTTTTTTTTTGGGGGGGGGGGCAGTCTGCCCCCTGCCCCCCTTGGCTGTTACACCACTGATTATGAATTTATACATATATTACTATAGGTCTACGGTCTACATGTAAACGTGTTCATTCCCATATATTTTTATTACTTAGTGGATAAACTTGTGCCGAAAGTTTGTATCACTGTCTTTCTCCAAAGTGATCTGCAGCAGGTTGCATCCATTCTATTCTATCTTGAGCTTTCTTTCTTCAGCTCTTGATACAAGTTTTCTTCTCTTAAAACTTTCATCATTAATTAACTTTCTATGAAGTATCCTCACAAATCATTTTTTAATTAGACATTTTGGATGTCTCTCAAACTCACATCAACCTAAATAGATCCATGGGTATCACTGCAAAGCCTGTCCGTTTCCTTTACCACCACTTCTTAGTAATATTTTCCATAACCAGGAGGAAAGTTTTACATTGCTACATTCAGTTCATTTCAAGCTTGTAAAGTGTGAAATATTGTAGATCATCCATCAGCAAAAGTTACACAGCACATCCAAAATGCGCTTGTTATCATTCTTGTGTGTCTTTGTGTGTATTGCTGGCTGTTATTGTGTTTTTCATTCAAGCAAAATTATTTAAAACAGTACATTACATGTAGCTACAGCTCAAAATATGAATGCAAAATGCAAGCATGATAAGAGGCTGTTTATTGCTTGTTTGTAAATGTTGTAATGTACAGTACATCGTATAATATTGGATTGCTGCAAATTGTGTTGTCATTAGAGTAAAATGTACTTCTGTTAGAAGCTGAATGCAATGTTTATATTAACTGATTTTCTAACATACATGTAGATGTAGGGTGCTACGTGATAAAGTCTAACCTCTAAGCAGTTGGACAAATTTTGTGCAACATACACGTGCACTTGCCCAAATCAAGCAAGAGAGTGACTTATAGAAGTAGTAGTAGCACCTTGCATTTCACTACAGTTCGGCCTCGGTTACACGGCCATCGGTTAACCGGCTCTCTCCATTATCCAGACAATGGACTTATCAGTCATTTCCTGTAATTGATACACCTTTATCAGAAGTGTACACAGAACCGCTGGGTATTTGGGGAAAAGTAGATAAAGTAACACATGTGTGTGGTCTGTTTCAATTTGCACATGGTGTGTGGGTTGTATTACTATAACATAGGACATGTATAAAAACTCCCCCCTATACTGTGTTTGTACATTATCTCTCTTATTCGGCCATATCACTTATCCGGATGACTGCTGGTCCCAACAGCGCCGGTTAATCGAGGCCAAACTGTATGTTACTTTATACTGCATTGCTCTAATGCTCTCACTCTCAGTGTTAAATATATAATTAATTAGTCACATGTATCTATGTACATAACGAATGTCTATTTGTACAAAAGTGTACATATTGTGTAACAAAGTTCTGTCAACATTGTCTGAAAACATGCTTTGCAGTTTCATCTAGATTGTAGAAATACATCGTAGCACTAACATCAATTAATGCCACCTATTTTTCCTTCTTTCTCCTCCTCCCCCAATCGTTTCACCCCTTCCCCTGTTCCTCCTTACACACGTTAAGTTATGGAATCTTTAATAGAAGGGGATCCCCCCGGTCCCCCTGCTGGCCTTTTCGGAATCCCATCTTCCACGCAAATAACGGTTTACTGGAGGCCACCTGTAGACACCTCAGTACCGTACAGCGTTATCTCCTGGGGTATGGACCGGACGTCACTGATCATATCGTGCAGATTAAAAATGCTCCAGTTGCCAGCACGTACCACATTACCAGTCTTGAACCAGGCACGGACTACGTCATATCGCTCCGGGCGGTCAACGAAAACGGCGAGGGTCCCGCGCTTTATACGGAGGTGACCACGCTAAACGTCAGTAGCGTGAGGAGTAAGTT
The DNA here is from genome assembly GCA_001188425.1 of Eucidaris tribuloides. Classification (NCBI taxonomy): domain Eukaryota; kingdom Metazoa; phylum Echinodermata; class Echinoidea; order Cidaroida; family Cidaridae; genus Eucidaris; species Eucidaris tribuloides. Next base: position 80,849 of record JZLH01S0063333.1, on the reverse strand, counting down.
GTCTGCAATTACCATCACCTTGTACCAGTTTCCCTTGTTTTGCTGTTGCTTGTCTGCTCTGCATGAAATTTACGTTGTCATAATGTCATTGTTCGCTGTATCACGTGCATGAAATTTACGCGGTTGTTGTGTATCAGCCAACTTCAGTAACATTAACATACTGATTTCACTGCTGTTGTTTCTGGACTGTCATTTGTATATCTGTGGATATCATACCACTTGCATCACTAATATTTGTTCCTTTAATTTTTATTCCTTTTCATAAAAATTTGCATTTTGTGTGCTTTTGGCATTTTTGTCCATCCCTCACAACTCATCCCCAAATCTGTCCATTTGTGAAAAAGGGATTTTTTTCTTGTGTTTTCTAGATACCGGTAGGCCTGATTGTTTTTTTAAAGCTATAAGTAGGCCTATAGTTTTAAGAGGTCGATCAGACCTCAATCTTTGACAAAGTATTTTATTTGTCACCCAAGACATACACAAAACAATACCAAACCTATTGACAATTCTCCCTATCGCATGTAGCCGATATCAAGTGATATCATGTCGCAATACCGATATCTGATCGATCGCTCTTGGGATGTATACTTCCGGTTCGGGTAAATTGTACACTCAAACGGACAAAACGCGTCATTTCGAACCTCGTCAAATTCGTAATAGTAATACCTCGTACCCGAGCAAGCATGGATTGACCTGATGAACAAGTTTGGAGAATTTACTGTGTCGTGATTAAAGGACTTTCTTAGTGAAAGAAATGTTTACGACTGGTAAACGAAGGAATGAACTCAAAACTCTCACCAGGAAAGCCGCGAATGTTTACCCCGTGGGAGAGGAATGCTACCACGTGCACGCCGAGTCGGAATGAGAACGCCCGTGTGTGAGGATGGTAGATGCTCCGTTCATGACCAAAATGGAAGGGTTGTTATATGGAAGAAGGACTTGAAAAAAATATTATTCGCGAGATTATAAGAAAGATTTTGACATGATACACGAGTACTTTAGCGTTCGATGTGTATCACGCTTGCGTAAACCGGAAGTTTATTTCCCGATAATTAAGGGTAAAAAAGTTAGAGCGCCACATGCGTTCAGATTCGGAGAGCTATATGCTTTAGGGAGAATTGTTTATAGTGACAAATTGTGTTGATATCTGGTGAAGGATTGATGAACAAAAAGTTGTCTGATCAACCAAAACTTAAGTCTTGAGGTTTTATGGATTTAATGGATTTTGAAGGTAAATTATTTGGGGAAAAATTAAGAGCCTGTTTTCTGTACAGTGGCATCTACGTGGAAATTGAGAACTGCTGCTATAATTTTAAGTATGGCAGGTCACTGGAAAAAGAAGTTTTTCTGTAAAATTTTCTTTGATAACATTGCAGAACAATTCAACAAAATTCTTTCCTCATATTGCATGTGAGAATACAATAGTGTGATAATTTTGTGGTGTTGGATTCAAGTCCATAGGTTCTGAGCCGGTTAGTTTTGCAATTCTACAGTTAGGCCCGATTTACACCAAAAGGCCGGCCCGAGGCCGGCCTCGGGCCGGCCTAAATTGGGGGCCCGAGGCCCGCAATTTTGTGCATTTACACCAAATAATAGGCTGGCGTAAAGTACCCCTTTCCAAAACTCGCCGCATTGTGTCTCCCTATCATTAAAATGTAAAAGAAAGCAGGATTTTTTTTTCCGTGCACGACATCAATATTCACGTTGCACGTATAACATTCCTATATAGTCTCTCGTAAGAGAGTCGATAAAAAAAATGTTGGAATGAGACTCTGAAGTAAACAGCATTTTTCTTTCATATCGTGTAATGTTGATGTTGATACAACATAAAGTAGTTCATACAACTGTATGAAGAAAAAGGATGCCAATAACGGAATATAATGGTTCATTTTGTTGTCTTTTTTCAAATTTACGATGGTGGTTTGATTGGTTTGATTCACGGTTTAACTGCACGCTACATACACCGGAAGTACGGTCCGGGCATTGTTTTGGGATTATGTATTACGTAACAGCGCCGCATCGCGTGGTAAATTGGGGGCCCGAGGCCTCCTTTCCATTTATAACTGAATATAGGCCTAGCCCGAGACTACCTCCAGAGGTGGTCCCAAATCGGGGAGGGCCTCGGGCCTCCTTTGCATTTACACCAAGCTTTAGGTCGGCAAGCTTGGTGTAAATTGGGTCCAAGATGAAACATTGACGTTATCCTTAAAGACACAGGCTAACATTGTGGAGCTTCAAATAAAAAAAAAGTCAAACTTTGTTATCTGAGCTACATACAGTGTAGTAGTGTCTGAATGAACAAATAAACACACTAGACTACAAAAGGTTGGAAATTTATGCTGCCACTGGCAAGATATGAATGAATAAACAGTTAGTACTCGGGCTGAGTACAAATTAGCCTAGATCTACACACAATAAGTCTATGGGAGGAAATGGGCAGGTGAATCTGGTCAACTTATGATTTTTTGCTTTTTCAAAGCACTAAATAATCATTTTGAAATACAATTTGTTCAGGGTTTCATTTTTAGACCTTCTCAAAGACACTTGGAACATGGAGGAATATGTAGCTCACATTTTTTAAACTGTGGTCATTGTTAGCCTGTGGCTTTGAAGTATGATTTGACATGTTGACACCGAGTCCAAGTTCAAGTCCACTGAAAATCGGACTCAAGTGAAGTCTGGACTTGAAATTCAACAGTGTGATTTGGGTAGTCTGGTAGGAAAGTTTTAACCCATTGGATACAGGAACTGGATCTGCCATGTATTAACTCTATGGGAATCACAGAATCTCGGAGGTAACGGGTTAATGGCTGGGACTAGATGATCATGGAAAAACCTGGTATGAAGATGAGCTGAATATTTTATCTGTACCTTGCTGTAACAGCTACTGTAATTTGCTTTGCAAATAAAGTATATGCATGTTCACCTACAGTACAACTTCAGTTAAAGACACTATATAACATTGTGGAAGACCTGTTAAAAAAATTGTCAAACTTTGCTATCTGACATATCTGACAGTGTTTGAATAGACAAATAAACATCCAAGAACACAAAACTTCAGGCAGTTATGCTGTCACTGGTAAAATGTGTACAGATAAAAATTGGCACATGAACTATTCTCAGCCGATAGAAAAATCTGCAATACAGCAGTCTATGGGGAAAACGGGAATGGTCTCTCAATGATTTTTACTCTTTTAAAGCACTTAATGATCAGTTTGAACTATAATTTTTTTAGGTTTTCATTTTTAGACCTTATCAAAGACACTTCTAGCATGGGGAATCATGTAGCTCGCATTTTTTTTTTAAATGGAAACATTGTTATACAGTGCCTTTAACTCTTAACAGTGCTGAAGGCAGTGGCACCACACAACACACAATGTTCATAGAGCTGTGATTTTTCTGGCATTGGATAGAGTTATTTAAGGGTCAACAGTTGAGACGGAATTATAAATGCGACCATTGGACTCGGATAACAAAGAGGAACACACATTTAGTTTCACACAGTGCATTGTAACTTGGAAGTAATCTTGGTTTAAAAGTGTCATAAAACAAAGTTTTCAGTTTAAAAAAAGATCTGAGCTACATGATCGTTCATGCTACTAGTATTATACTAATATGCACGATGATACTAGCCCCACATTCCCGCCCACATCATTTGAAACTTACCTTTACTTCAGTAATCCTAACCCATTCCCTCCCTCACTTTCTGCCTTATATGGGTATAGGGGGGGGGGGTATCCATACCCAGGGGAAAACTTTCTCCCTCCCAGTTGTCGTATATGTACAACAACATTGTATGTCCTGAAACAAGGGAACATCATCATCTACAAATAAAAACACAACAACAGAATTATTTTTTTTAAAGTAATTATTTTGCATGGCTGTTTGCATGGCTATCTGCATGGTCGTCTGTTTATGTTTACATGTTCAATATTTGGAATAGCTTGCTAAAAATACATAGCATTACAATAGCTTGTCATGAAATGATATGTTTTTGTGAGTGCATTTTATCAAAAATGAATGAATATCTGTACTATTTTGGATAAATTAATTGCCCCAGAAATGAATGTTGCCCAAATAAACATGTTTTCTTTATAAAAAGCTGGAGAACTTTGGCTGTCCTACAAATAGTTTAGACAACTTTGTCATCACTTTTAGGCTTCCCTTTGTCATGCACGCAAATTAGATTAGTATAAAACTAGTAGTATGTGGAGCACTATGCATGTTATCTTATTGTTCCTTAGGTTGTGGCAGAACATGGAGAAAAAATTCATACATTTGTAGACAGTTTCAGTTTGTGTAAATTTCGTACACGTGTAAAAGTACCTGCTAGTTTTTTTGTCAGAACATACCAAAATCAAAAAGAGAAATGGCTTGAAAGATTGACAACATTTGTTTGAATTTTAACTATAGATATAATAATGTTATCAATTGTATTCATAATGAATAATATACTTGTTTGTTCATATGTGTATGTTCCATGTCATTCTATAGAAGTTGTCACCATAGTGATAAGTAATGTCACTAACAATAATTAACACCTGTTTTTCCTTCTTTCTCCTGTTTCCCTTCCATCCCTCTCCTGTTCATTCTCGCTCACATCTAAGTCCTGGAAACCCCTGGTCGGCCTTCAGGTCTCTATGGTATCCCATCAGATACACACATAAATGTTTACTGGGCCCCTCCCAATGACACCTCAATCCCCGTACAGAGATACATTCTCGCGTACGGGATAAATTTGCCGGGGGTAGATACGCCCCAAAATTATGAAGTTGTGCATATCAATGACCCTACGATTGACTATCACAAGATCGAGGGTCTCGTCCCAAACACGGATTACACCATTACTCTCAAGACGCTGAATGAACGTGGTGTAGGTGACAGCGTTCGCACAGAGGTGACCACGTTCAACGTCAGTAGCATTGGCAGTAAGTGGTATTTTGCATGAATATTAAATACTAATAGTCATACATTCATCATAAACAATAAAAGATCAAGCAATTGATCTATTTTATCATTAATTTGATCTGCAAACCTTTCATTCATCAATAGTTTTATTCCTGCTGGGGGCTTACATAATGTATACGCTGAATATTTCACAGTGGTTTTATTTTTGTGAATTTTATGACTTAATGCACATGAAATTTTTCACTTCCTTGTATTTCTGTAGAAAGTAAATGCAAATACAATGAAATCATGGAAATAAACTCTCACAAATTCTTCGTCTTGAAGAAAAATCGCAAAAGTATATGATCACTCTTGTTTTTTTAAGTCAGTAAAAAGCATTTGATCTAATTTATCATTAATTTGATAAAATAGAGATGAATAGCAAACCTTTTCTGCATCAATTACACATTTGTAATCAGTCAAAAGACACATGTGGCATAGAACCATGAACATACATAATCATGAAAATAAACAGTAACATATTAAAACACAGATAAAACACGATGTGGGCTTACAATTTTTTAAGTTTGTCAAACTTTACACTAAACCAAATTGTAGAGGGTATAATTCCCGTTGGGAGCCTGTGAAATCGTACAAAAATTGTACAGTCAAAGCTTGTCACCCTAGGGACATCTTACGATATGGAATATAAGATGAGTTTATGGCCCGTAAGGTCTTCCTAGGCCAAATGTTACCTGGGCCTGATAACATGTCACTAAATGTTCATCAGATGTACATATATAAATTGAGCTGCACGAGTTTGTAGATCTGTTACATTTTGAAATTTAAAACAAACCGTTAAAGGCAAGGTTCACCCTGACATCAAGTTGGTTTTAATAAAAGCAGAACAATGAAAGGCAAGGTTCACCCTGACATCAAGTTGGTTTTAATAAAAGCAGACCAATGAAAGAAACATATTAATGAAAGTTTGGCGAAAATCCACCTAAGAATAACAGAGTTATGAAGTTTCAAAGTTTTAAATTTGTGACGTCACATGCGAGCAGCTCCCCATATGTCATGTGATATAAAATGCCATAACAGTGCGTTTTCTCAGAAATTTGAATATGATTTTAGCCTAGTGCAATTCAATATAATTATCTAGAAACATATTCCACACATGCAACTATGAAAAAACTCTATTCAATGTATCATGAAGTATAAAAAATGCAATTTATGGAATTTATATACATGACATATGTGACTTGCTCGCATGTGACGTCACAAATTTAAAACTTTGAAAAAACTTCATAACTCTCTATTCTTTGGTGGATTTTCACCAAAACCCTTTCGTTAATATGTTTCTCTCATTGTTCTGCTTTGATCGAACCAACTTGATGTCAGGGTGAACCTTGCCTTTAAATAGTGCTGTTATCACCTGTGCTAATAATGGAAGGAATGTCACCTTGAAATGTGTGGAACATGACTTTGTATGCACACTAGTTCCATCATTTAATCTGTCCAAATGCATTTACGATAGCAGAAAAATACCAGATTTTTTTTAAACAGAAGCAAATATGCACTGGTACCACCGTGTTTGTCTTCAGATAGGCAAACACATAAACTTACTTAGTATGATGTAATATACTAGATAGAGTTTAGAACACAAGTGTAATTAGTCTTTCATATGATGAAAGATAATGCAGACAATCTTTGTTTAATTGGGGCAAAGAATTAAAGATATGGGGTACCTGCATGTGGAAATGTCAATTTCTAGTAGTACAAGTACTAGGCTTATCCTTACATTTCCATCATTTTTTGCATGTACATTTCTCATAGATATTGTAAATGTATTATATTTTCCATCATTACTGATTTGAATTTATATAGAAACAGAATTCTCAAGAAAAAATAAAAACAATCAAAATCAAAATTTGATACACATAGTGATATCTGCCCACTACTCATCCCCTCCCCCTAAAAATTGTCATTCTAATGACATTTTCTGTGGGTGTGGTGTTGTTGCTGGATGTGCGGCATGACTGACTGTACCATACTTCATAAATGACTGATGAAAATTTTGTCTTATCTACCAAAACTATACCCTAAACTTGTGAACCATCATTAATGTAGTATGTAGGCCCTACATGTAGCTTCAGTGAATACTGTGTGTCAAAAAGATTGATGTAAGCAGGGTCCATGATGAAAGTATATTTTCTTCATTTCTGACTGTAAATGATTGGTGAAAAATATTGAAAATATTCCAAGAATGACCTGAACTGACCTACTCTACGCCTCATTTGTTTGGTTGAGAGTTTTGCCATCAACGTGTGTGGGGTCCCCCAACATGTAGGTCATTTAACTGCATGGCCTAACCAGCCTAACCAGACCCCGTCCCCTTCCCCCTCCCCTTCCCCCTCCCCCTTCCCCTCCCCCTCCCATCTTGCACTTTGTAACTTTTGCTCAATCCACCCATTTGATTTGGAATACATCACCAGACCAGCACTTTTCAATGTATGTGGGGTTCTCAAAATGTAGGTCATTTAACTGCACAGTCTATCAGACCCCCCCCCCCACCTTTCCCTCCCCTCTATCACTTTGTAACTTTTGTTCAATCCAGCCATTTGGAATACATCACCAGAGTGGTACAAAAGTGTTAATAATCACAAGTAATGTCAATAGAGGCAGATTAAGATCACAGTTAGGGTCCCAGACCTTCTCCCCTTCAGGCCATACTAACTGGGTCTCCTATGTAATTGGATTTACTCTGTCACTGGGAATGTCCTTAAGTAAAGGTCATATGAGGTATATTTGAGGTCATACACTTGGGAAACTTCATTTATTTATTTTCTCAAATTTTGGATTCTCTAAACTAGCACTAGTCACAATCTATATTAAAGTTAAGTAAACTTAAATCATTTACTATTTTTTTGATAAGAAATAAGAGCTTTATGTATGATGCACTACTGATGCTGGTATTGATAACATGACAGCAGTTTTTTTTAATGAAATTTGAAATGGCATCCTTGTTAGGGAATGGCTAGGCCAGAGGTCACTGACAATTTCAACAGCGATTTGACTCTCTGTTTTAAGTGTGAGTTGAAATCCTGAATGATTTCATTTATGCCGTAGAATTTTGGTCCTTCAACTGGGGGGGGGGGGGGGGGGAGGACAGACAGGAGAATTATTAACACCAGGGTATAAAGCCGTGTTCCTCCCTTTGGACAAATTGGAAGACATCTCTGAACTGCGACAATCTTAAATATTTTGTCTTTAACATTCTACTATCTTCTCTGATTTCCGTGAAAAATAGGACTAAAACACTATGTATGAATTTAGCGGTCATATGTTTGAATGTCAATGATAGGCTCGCTATCAGATCATACTTCTGTGATAAAATATCAGTCCTTGACAAAACATGAAGGCTACATGATGTATATACACAGACACCCCCTGTTCCAATCACTGGTGCTACCCATTGGAAGTGGTAAATAATTGAATTCACCTATCTTTAGACTTTCCCTAAATTTCTGGTGCAGTATTTTGTTACTATGTGTAGATTAAGGCCTCCATTTTTCCGCGATATGGAAAACGGAGAAAAATGGCGGAAATGGCAAGTATAACGCGGAAAATGCAAAACCATAAAATGCTGAAGCAATAACCTTAAAATTGGTAGTAAATTACAAAATAAAGAAATATCAAAATATCTGAAGTAATTCTTCAACTAAATGATACCATTACCAAGCATAAGAGTAATTTACATGACCCTAGTAAAACCCCTACGTAGGCCCCTCTGCCGGCCGTCTTTGTCACTACCATGACTATGGCAGCTCCATTTAACTGATTCTGAGTTGTAGTCTTGCAAGTATTGGGTAATATATAGTGTTTATATACGTGATTTTTAGTAACGCGGAAAATCACGGAAAATGGAAAATGACTGTAGATAAAGACTGAAAGCGAGACTAGATTAGAGTGTATACTGAATAAAACATTCTGTCAGCTTGCAACTGTTCAAGGGATGCTGTACTCTGCAGTTTGCACTTTCAAAACGCTGAAAGAGATTATCTGTTTCCCACACATCATATCAAACAGTAAAGTGGCAGGCATTGGTATCAATACCGCTGAATCACTTTTCCACCAGCCCCACACACAGTAGAGAATATTTGGGGTTGAATTACTGGAGAGGAAATCCCTTGGTAAAATAACATCCCCGGGGTCTTATTTTCATGGTTTTGACTTTGGTGCCCTCAGGCATTTTCGACTTGGCTACCAAACTCGTTGGATCTTGTTACTTCATTAAATTCAATACCTATAAACTCCAGTGCAGTTCTCATGACGAAATGAAATGTACAACATTTTTTGTATGCGAATTACTGCAAAGACATATTTGACGTACATGCACTGCATGTATGGATTTCAGTTGTACTGGTATCATTTTCTATCGCCTGCAATACCAATGGACAGATACTGTACACACCCTGCAAAAAAGTCCATAAAAGGTAAACTTCACATTAAACATCCATTGAATTGATAAACGATCGGCAGATTGAATATATTTCTTGCTCTAACCTCAGGGTCACTTTTTACAGCAGTGCGCTGAATACTTCAATGATATGATTTATATTTCTACAAATTATACGGCAATAAGTGATACTTTGAATATGCAAGTATTTGTACTTTTTTAACCGCATTCAGTCAAATTCCTGCCATGTCATTCAGATAAAGTTACTAGCATGATTTATGTGACTACAAATTACACTATGCAACAAAATGAAAACTAGATTTCTCTGACTATACATTATCAAACCATTCCATTTAACTCCTTGTGCAGTCACAAGTGCCTACAAGTTATGATTATTTGTGAGGTCACAAGTCAAAACTTGAAATACTATTAATAATTAGAAATGGTCAGAAAAAAAGATAAATTGATCAGTCAGTATATTTAATTATTATTTGTCTCACTCCTACCCCACCTCAAACATAAACATAAACATGTTTTATTTTGTAAGGTATTTGTACCTGTACCCCATATCATGAACAAGGATGAACAAACTTTGAAGTTTTTATGCCTCCGCAACGAAGTTGCCGGAGGCATCATGTTTTCGGGTTGTCCGTCCGTCCGTCCGTTACCGGATCTCGTTACCGCGATCACTTGAGAACCCCCGATCGGATTTTGATGTAACTAGGACCAAGTATGTACTATGAGCCACCAATGAACTGATTAGATTTTGGAGCTGAAAGGTCAAA
>JZLH01S0063333.1:25448-41509 GCA_001188425.1 Eucidaris tribuloides | reverse complement strand
ACGAAATTGCTGGGAAGAAGACCACTTGAAACAAAGAAGGAAGGTGTTTCAAAACAAAATCATGGATAAACCCTTTTTTCTCCAAATGTTTTCACATTTGAAGAGACACCATGTAATATAATTTTTTGCAAGAAAAACTAAGATGCTAGTAAACAAGTACACAAAAAATTTGTTTAAGTTCTTTGCGTATGCTATAATGGAATTGTCACTTTTCATGGTACATAGAAAGTCTATGGCAACATAGAATTTCCATTTTTTCAGGCAAGGTTGAAACGACTTCCAGATTTTCTGAATGGAAAAGCTCTTATTTGAAACAAGAAAATTACTTCTTCAACTACATGAACTTTTGAATTACCAGGGACCATAAGCTGAGTATAGATGCTCACAATTGTGAAAAAGGTTGTAAAACTTAAATTAAAGTCAGGAGTAAGAGTAAACATTAAAGTCAATTATTAGAAAAGAATCATCTAGGGTAAGGATTGCTAGTATAGGCCTACATAACCTGGGGTGTTGAAAATTAGTAATAGTTGACACCTTTTGATGCCAATTTTGGACACCCAGAAAGTTTGTATGGAATGAATAGAAAATGTAAACATTAATGTCAATGTGGCATATTATACAAAAATACTTGTTTGTTCCGAGATAAATGGTGGACATTCATAGTTTTCAGGTGTGTTGTCCGACAGACAGACAGTTTCTTTTCATTGTGAGTACAGTACAGTACATCTAGGTTACAATTGGAGCTCATAAGCTGTGTTTTATTTGGCCATAGATCTGCTGAAATTCTGACTAAGTCTATTGAGAAAGAAACCATTGTAAAAATAAATAACCTGCAGAGATGGCGCGTTGATAAAAATATACAATAGCCTATGAGGCCTTTACATTCTTATGTGAAAGAAGCAAGCCTTTTACAAAGTACAACATTCAGTTCTCTTCTTGTATTTGAGTATGCCTGATACAGCCAAGCTTCTGTGAAGGATGTCTGTGTAGTACGTACCAGTATACTAGTGCCTACAGTGTGATGGCCTATTTGCAAATTACAATGTACCTGCTGTTGTGGTCTTAGATGAGAACAGAATGGGTGTAATTTCTTTTTCATCAGATTATTACCTCTATTACTAAACTTTTGCTCGGGTTTGATTTGTTGTGGTGTGGATTTGCAGTAGGCCTGTAGTTGTGTGTCGTATGCCTACTGTAAGAACAGCATCACATTCCTACTAATTGTGTCTCCGCCCACCCCCACCCCCCCCCCCCAAAAAAAACATGATCACCAAACATTTGATACAAATCCAAATCAAAACAGAGCCACATAATCAACAGGGCAGATCAACAGGCAATTTCGAGCCCATGCATGAAAATGCAAACGGTGGGGGAAAAGAAAAAGAATTTCAGATGATTATCATTAACAGCCAGAGAGAAACAGAGACAGACAGAGACGAGGAGAGGAATACTATAACAAACAGCGAAATATAAACCACCATCAAAGTTCAAGAAGTATTGGATGGGAATCAGCCATTGGGATTGTGTCTGATCTGACCCGTGATAACTAACTGCGTAGTTAATGCGGTGTTATAGTCACTCGGAACGCGACCATACAGTTCAAGTTGGGGACAGAATTGGGACTAATGAAATGAATGAAGTGTTGTTGATTTTCACGGTTCTTTGCGCAACTTGTTCTCGACCTCTATCTCTCTTCGGGAGCAATTGTAAAAATATTGCTTGTAGAAGGTCTACATTTCTTTGCTCGATAAGTCTCCATTGTTGCATGCTGGGCCAGACAAGGCCAATGCCAGGAAGATTCAGTGTGAAATTGAGAAAAGTGCCTCATAAATATGAATGTATGAAAGGCACAGGAAATAGTATAGAGTAATATTGCTGCGGAGATATAGAAAAATACCTGATCACTTTATCAATCAAAAAGTTTCGCCATGTTTTTTTAAAACGTTTTAAAAGATTATTGACTCACGTGTAATACTGGCCAGAGCCCGGAGGCTTGTATATTCACTACTGAATTTATCTAGGTCTGCCACTTTTAGATGTAAAGTTCTAAGACATCCTATGTGTACTTGTAAACTTCTGTTTCATTGTGCAGCTTGATTTTGAGATTTTATGGCAAAGGCAGAAAAGTTCAGCATTAGTGTTAAGCAAGTCATGCTCAAATTTTTCCAGAGCAAAGAACCTGATGATCCACGTAATATAGAAGTCATTAACATTATGAAGAAATGAATGATCAAAGAAGTGGTTACTAACTTTATTAACCCACATACATTGAAATTATACAAAGTCACATAACTCTTATTAGGGTACTGTTGAACATTATGTACTAGTTTCTTTCTAAATTTGCGCAATTCATATTTTTCACAACAACAATTTATGATAATGATTTGGTAGTTTGGATAGTTTTCTTAATAGTGTCACTTTTTCCAACAGTGTAAGCCTACCTTGTCACTGAAGACAAGATATGAGATATCTCACTTCTCATCGTGAGAGGTCAATGGTCGGAACATGAGATACCGGTATTACAGCAAAATCCAAAACTGTCTTCAATTTGCGTCTGCAGGGATGCCTGGAAAATAAAGCGACTATGTATTTCTGCCAAAATGTGGGCCCCCAAATTGTTGTAATTTAAATGGTGTACAAACTTGCTTTGTAGAAGTAATTTTACTGCTCCCTATTATTGCCATCATACTGTGTGTGCATCACATATACTCTTACACTATAGGGCCTACATGTTAAAGACATATAGCTACACAATGACAACAAACACACATACCACACAATCCACACACAATCACAGTATGTAAACTACTTTAAATGAACAAACAATAAGGAAACAAAGGCGAGTAGTACACATGCATGTCACCTTGTCATTTCAGAGCACGTACACACAGACACCATGTCACACAAACACATACTGTAAATCTGTAATGCAAAGCAGACACATTGCCACCAACATGACAGGGGGACAGACAGATTAACAGACCTTGCACAAGCACATGGCCTATACCTTATAGTACACAACAAACACATATCTAATGTAAGTTAGTTAACTATTACACTGCTATTCGTAAATATACACTGTATCAAGATGAGATAATAATCAGTTATGTCAATACACAAGCAGACGCAATAAACATAAAAGATAAGATCAATTTGTCAACTTTATGGTTGTAGTGGTAGGCATTGTAGGTAGGCTGTATTTTTTAATAATATGAAAAACAATGTAGAGGCGGTGATTCAAATTCAAAGAGGTAGATTCAAAACCTGTTGTATACACCACCTGGCTATAAAGACGACTTGGTCAATTCAGACAGCGCAAGGTGACACCATTGACTGTGCTTCACCATGGAGGTAGGGGCTTCACTTGAAACACTGTTTCATCTGCCCACAAAGAACAAAAGTCTCTCTTGAGTCAAATTATGGTTTGACTTGGATTGAATTTTTAGCCTCACCTGAGCAAAGGGCCTCAAGTGACGCTATGCGGATCGCTTTTTCGTCCGTTCGTGCGTCGCGGTGCGTAAACTTTACACATTTTCAGCTTCTTCTTCAAAAATGCACATGAGTGGATATGGCCAAACCTATGGCAGGAATGGTCCTTAGGGGTGGCGATTTCAATGGGTCCTGCAAATAGTACCCTGGCCCCTAGTGGGCCCAGGGGCAGGCCCTAAAGCGGCAAAGAGGTAGTTTTCAAAACTTCTTCTTCTCTAGATCCAGAAATAATATAAGTTAAGCCACTTTGTTTTAGATACCTTATATGTGCTGGAATTAATGTTCCTCATGACATGCTTCGGGTTGGCCCCATTTAGCCCTAAGGGGGGCAAAGAGTTTGGGGTAGGGCCCTATTGGGGAATAATTCACATTCACATCAAGGATTTTAAATCAAACTTGGTGGGAATGATCCTCAGGGGAGGGGATAGAGCGTCGTTGAGAATGGTACACCACCCCCTCCCCCTGGGGGCGACCCACGGGGCCCCAGCGGGGCAGGGCCATAAGGGCTCCAAACTAGGTAACTTTCTAACCACAGTCCCATTTGTAACCAAAACTTGAAGTGGTAGATGCGTAACAGGGACCTCAATGTTATTTGGGGCGTCAAAGGTACATCATGTGTAGGCAAAGTCAAATGAAGTCAAATGATAGAATATACCTGCAAGTTTTCTTCTTTGGTTCGGTATTGGCCCATTCATGTGACTAACTTGAAATGGTAGATTGCTACAATGTATATAGTGACCTCAATGTTTAAATTGGGGTCAAGGTCACATAAGTAGGTCAAGGTTCAAAGTTAAGATACTAGGGCGTGCCTTGCTTCTTATATAAAAACGGTATGTTTTAGAATATAATTATAATTGGCAAAATCAGCTATATGGCGATTAACTGGGATGCAAGTTTTCCAACTGGTTCATTTGGCTATGTTGGTGCCTATAGATATCAGTTCCAAGCGGCAAAAACTGTATGCTAAATGATGTTTTTCTATGCGGCCACCATAGAGAGTTTGCGAGACCACAGGTGAGACCACAGTGTGGAGCGTTCGTGCCCCCCGGGAGCTCTTGTTTGATTATTACTGCTTCTGGTTTCTACAAATTGTGTAAGGAATTCTGTTGATCAAAGTTAACCCTTGCGGGACGCTGGGCTTGTACAGAAGCCCAGCTACCATAGTACATTACACACGCGGAGATGACGCGCTTCATTCTTTTTTTTTACAGAAGCCAGAAAATATGGCAAAAATTCGGTCAAACACATGATAAATGAGGAGTATTATTGCTTAATGTGTCTGTCCCAAAAATTGCACATTTTGTACACTATATTAAAAAGTAAAATAATAAATTCTGTGAAAAATTTAATTAAAAACACGGATATTATATTCCTTCAAAGTTAGCACGTGCAAATCACTGTCGTCTCTCCTTGAACAACAGCGCCCGTTATATAACATCGATGTCCAAGGGTTAATACAGTTCACATCTGGCTGTACGCAAACCACCTGTTATAGAAAAATCACCTTTCTATAACTAATCACAAAGTTGTGTTTGCTCTTGAAAAGTGTATTTTATTTGAAATGTGGTATTACAGGAACCTTGTTATTTAAAGAGCCACCTGCCTCATATAGACACTTTTCTTGTATCACTTGCATGGTCTTATATAGGCTACAGGTGCACTTTTCTAACTTGTACATGTAATTTGAATAGCTACACATACTGACAGATCAAATTTACTTCGAGAAGGACCATTTTGCTGATATGCTACAGTGAAATCTGGTCTATAGTGGCCAGTGGTCACCGAACGGGGTGGGGGGGTGGGGGAATGGTCTATAGGACAGTGCTTTAACACTTAGATTTTTCTCCGGGGAGCATATTAGGTTGCCCACCATAGATATGGTTGGCTCATATTAGAGGAGCCAACTGCAGCATAAGTTTGAATGTTAATGTAGTTTACAAAATAGTTGATTCTATATAATTTCCTCCAGGCAAGATAATTACAACAAATATGCATAATTTTCCTTTTGGTAGGATTATCCAAAATTTGATATTAATTTCATTTAAAAGAAGAAATTTGTGTGTTTTTATCAAAATATGCATGTATCCAGTTGCGCAGAATACACAATGGGAGAATGCCCTCCTGAATCATCTCACTATATCCTGTTTAGTTTTCCTTATGAGAGGTGATTTTGCGACCAAAAAAAAATTAGATTAGTAAACTTCCTGTGCTGATGATGCGTTCATCTCATTTTGTGATCAAAAAAAAGTGTCACAACATGGACAACCAATTCAGGTTTGTAATCTGTGGATTTGGTAGTTGGAGATAATATTCTGATGTGACTTGGGATTAGTAGGAGTGAAAATGTTGGGTGATAGCTCCCAAAATGTTGGTATAATTAAATAATCCACCTGTATGAAAATATCAGGTGACTTTGTGTGAGTCAAGTATCATACACTCATCACAGCAGGCAACAATACTGTGTGTAACTTAACAAACTGTTGGGAGGAGATGCGTCTTTGGCCCAAGTTTGATTGATTGATTGATTGAAGATGGTTAGAATATTTTTATATGATAAATCGGAGTGAAATCTTCCACATCCTAATATTGTCAATTGTACCTCAGTGTGTCATTCATTGTAGTATGTTTGGCATATGATACAAGCTAAAACATAACCAAAGTATGCCAGCACAGAGAAGAGGTTTTTTTTTTTTTTTTGTTTTGGGGGGCCGGGGGATAGCATTAAATACTTACCCTTCATCCTCACCCACTGCCCCCACCTGCCTCCAACCCCCCCCCTCCCCCCTCCCCTCCCCCCCAGGAACAAATAGACACGGAAAAAAATCATCCACATCTCGGGTTTTATACGCAATCTTAGTTTGCTGCTGATTTGGAAAAGAAAAGTGTACTCCATGTTATCACTTTTAGCGCCAAAGGAGTGCCACTTTGATATTCTGCCGCATGACTGTGCACCTTAAGTGCTAAATAATGATAGCATTACTGAATTAACAACCTGTCTTCCTCTCTCTCTCCTGTGGACTTGGTGGTTCTTAAGATAATCAAAGTATTCATCTTTTCTACTTTCGAATACCTGGTGATATTATGTAATTTCTCCTGTAAGATTAAATGAGTTGATTATCTAACATGTACATAACATCAGCATGCCATTACCTGTTCACCTATTTCATTGATACAGATTCTTCCTGTGCGGACCCCTTCAACTGTCAAAAACTGTGATCTTTGCCAATGAATCACACTGATATGGATGACATTTGGGGCAAGGATAATGTTTTGAAAGGTATCCAAAATATCCCTTTGAAGAGAAAAACAACCCCTGTCATATTTTCTTCAAATTACACTGCTACAAGTTGGGAATAGTGCCAACTGCTGCTTCATTCTTGGCACCTTAGTTTCAAATTTTGAAAAAAAGAAGTCATATTCTTGGACCAACATTTCCTCAGTTGGATCATATTTAAATTCAAATATCGCCAGGCACCAGACACAGAAGTACCATGGTTCTCTGTTTTGATGCTCAACTAAAGTGAGCAACCGTTTATGAATGATTTCGGGGAGGAGTTGGGAAGGATACTTGTAGGCTATGAAAATAGGTCATCCTCTACTGGAGTAATAGACACCACAGATGGTAACAGAAGAAATGATTTTTCCACAATCTGTATTCATAGATTTAAGTGTATGTAACCCCCCCCCCCCCAAGAAAAAAAAAAAAAAAAAACCCTCAGTGCAAATATAAAAAATCATCATAAATGACAGATATTCTATGTATGTTTACCTCTCCTAATTAAAGCAGAATGAAACTCCAGACATCTTCCTGTACTCAGAGAATACAGAACTAAAAAGAAATCACAGTGTAAATTTGAGCAAATTTGGTTAAACTGCTTCAAGATTTATGAATGTTTCAAAGATTTATTTAAATCGTTGTTAGTGGAGGATCTTAAATTTGGCAAACTTTACCACTTTTTGAGATGGAAAAGATGGGAGAACTCCCCATTGGCTTTGTACACAAATTTCACTTACTCTCATTTTTTTAATGAAATATCTCGATTGCTCTTGCCTTGTTGCTACAAGGATTCCCAGCAAAAAGGAATTTTGTAATGTTTTCTGGAAGGTTTGATTACCTTCACAACTAACATTATCAGAAGAACATGAATTGTGGAAAAATTGTGTACAAAACCAATGGGGGAGTTCTCCACACTTTCATGCAACAAAAAGTCAGTAATGTTGCCATTTAAGATCCTCATACATAAGGATTATGTAAACTTTTGAACATTTATAACTCGTTGAAGCGTTCAGTCAAATTTTGTTCAACTTTCACGCATTTCCTTCTCCTTTTTGCTTTTATCTATTCTCTGAATGCAAGTGAGATGTCTGAGGTTTCATTCCCCTTTAGGCCTTTGGCTGACAAGTCACGGTTTTTTTTGTGTGAAAATAAGCGTTTGCCCTTACAAATCCAAATTGAATTAGGTGTGGCCTTGATAATTATTCTGGTATTATAAATTTGGACACCAATATTATACTAATATGGCTTGACCAGATATACCTTTTTTATAATTTAGTAAACATGAGAATAACCTACTGACCAAAGCTTCATACTCATTGTCGCAATTTATGCGACAACAATCATTTTATTATTGATAATATTTCCATAACAAAAAATATTTTCATAAAAAATATAACTTTCTGGTATCAAGATGATGAATGAATGAATGAATGAAGTTATTTCACTTTGAACAAGACAAGAATAACATATAATTACATCATGAACTCTCACTCACATTCAAAATTGTATATACAAATAAAAATATATACAAATTCATATAAAACTTAACCATGTTTGTTAAAAAATAATGTAGCAAGACACATTTTTTTTTTTTTTTAGACAAACCAAAAGCTGGCGGAACCTAATTAAAAAGCAAGCTTATATCTATTAGGTCCCGTATAATTAACTTTGATATTGAAAAAATGTTCAATAAAGTTATACTAAATGCAAATAAGAGTATTTAATTGATTTTAACGTATTTACACTATATACAATAATACACACTACAGGGATACAGTTGCAATGATACAAACAATAACAACAACAACAACAACCACAAACTCACTCAGCCATCGTCAGCGGCGTTGATTTTCCTCAAGAAGACGTTTTTTAAAGTACTCAGAGAAACTTTTCCGTAAAGCGATCTTTCGAGATTGTCCATAATAATGGTCCAGAATATGAAATTGATTGTTTTCCCAAATTTGTTTTGATACTTGTAACTTAATATTACACTTCTGTTTGTTTCTTGTTTGATTATGGATGATCAAGGAATGAAAAATAATCAATGAATTTATGAGGTAGATTGTTATTTATCAAATCGTGCATAAATATACTAATTACATAACGATTGTTGGATAAACAGTTTAGCACTTTTAGTTCATTAAATAAGGCGTCTGAATGATGATTAATACCTTTGAAAGAAATTACACGTAGAATGCGGTTTTTGCAGAATTAAAACAGGATTCAGACTTGTCTTTTTTGCAGCACCCCACACTTCTAACCATACGTTATATGAGGAAAGAATAAATGCCATTATAAAACATAACTAAAATTTCCAAGAAACAAAGTGGCGTAATTCTTACACTAATATTCTCAATTTTTTTGCTGACCGCATCGCACACACTATCTATATGTTTCTTCACGTAAGATTTTTCATCAATACATACTCCAAGGAAAGAAATTTGATTCACTAATTTCAAAGGTTTGCCATTCATTAACACTGGCCCTGTCGTTACAAATTGTCTACGTTATTTTTTGAACAACATATACTTAGTTTTATCAGTATTGGTAAGTTTATTTGCATTGCATTGCTTGTAAAACATTTTAAGAATTATTATTTGCACTGTGAACCAATTTCAGCCTATATTGAGCTTTTTTTACAGAGTGCCAATGATCGATTGAATTGGCCGACTCTAAGCCACCATACTTTTTTTGATGTGGTTATCACTATTTTGATATGCGTTTTTCAAAAAGTTATAATAATACATACATGAGGAAACTTGAGTTTTAGTCACTTATAGTGTTTATCTCTGCATGTATGTCCTTGCCACTAAAATTTGTGCGTGCCGGATGAAGTATGCTTAAAACAATCACTAACAAATGTGTTTGTGTTTGCTTTTGAGATGTCAATTCAGGATTATAGGGAGGAAAAGAAAATATGGCAAGATTTGGTGTTGTGTGCTTTAGCCACTGGGCTGAAAAATATGAAAATGAAGCGAAGAGGGTTATTTGTATTTCAGGGATGTGTAGGGGTGTCGGTGTGTGTGTGTGTGTGTGTGTGTATGTGTGGTGTGTGTGTGGATTGTTGCAGGAGTGTGTTTGTGTTCGCATGTTTGCCCCCCCTCCCCACCACTCAAGAAAAAAGAGCTCCAATAAGTTTTACAAGCTGCAAGTTGCAGAAATAGTTACAGAAATTAGTGTTCCTGGTGCTACACCTAAGAAGTACATTTATGCAATAGGCCTTGTACAATAGAATAATACCGGTATAATCAGAAGTTATCTTGATTTCTTTTGCTATATAAAAGAATAAAAATACAGCTTATGAAAGTAAAGACCTCAATCTCCCTAACATAAATATAAAGTAAAAAGTGTAGGTAAATGGTAAGGTAAATAATAATAATAATTAATGAAAATAATAGTAATGATGATGATGAAGATGATGATGATAATGATGAAGATGATGATATTGTTCAGTTCTTTTATAACACAAAATACAGCATGTGCCTATGCACGTATGGTGATTTCATATGACTTCATTCATATCACAATGTTTGATGTCGAGCTACGAGCTCTTGTCCTCGTTAGAAATAGACCATAGAAACATACACTCAGGCATGTGTTGATGATAGTAACGGTACATTCCTCCCTCAGCGTGAACTAATTGACGTCTTGCCACAGAGCGGTGCTGCTGTCGGTTATCCATCACTTTCATTCACCGAGGAAACTGAGGACATTCCGGAAAGAGCAAAGGTGTTTTCGAAACTTACATGAAATGTACATGTGTGTAATGTCCCCGCTGCTATGCGTGGCTAGTCAGATGAACATGTAGGATGTAGATTGTCACAGCATGAGATTGAAAGAAGTTTTGTTGGACTGGTAGTGATGATGTTTCGTTGACGTAAAGGATCAGTTGCATCTCTCTCTTTTGTTTATTTTATGAATTCGTTTGGTTATTTTCAGTTTGGGGAGATGTTATTTGAGGGCTATGTGTCATGGGGAAATCATCACACATAGCAAAAAACAATATAAGCAGTATAGGACCCAGGAACTAGTATTTGATATAAATACACATGATATTCAGGGTTATTTATCACATAACATCAATCCGAAAGGATGAGCTTTTGGTGAAGACATTACAAATAAATAATGAAGTAAAATGAACAAATCATGATAATGCTAATGTAGTGATGATGATGGTGATGATGATGATGATGATGATGATGATGATGATGATGATATTGTAAAGATAAAAACAGTGTAAATAATAATATAAAAATAATAGTGATAATAACAATGATATTACTATTAATACTACTACTGCTACTACTACTATGTACATGTACTACTACTAGTCTACTACTACTACTTCTACTTCTACTACTACTACTACTACTACTTAGTACTACCACTGCTACTACTACTTCTGCTACTACATGTACTACTACTACATATACAGTGAAGACAAGTTTCTTTCTAACAGATGGACATCAAAATTTGCTATGAATAAAATGTCCTGTTTTAGTGGACTTGACATTGAATCATATTTCTGGACACGTTAACAGAGATACAGTTACAAATTTGTGATATGAGAGGAAACAGGGGATTACCGGTAGTAGAATGATGGTCTTTTAGGGGGGAGTCATGAGGGGGGATTAGTGGGCCAAGTCTGGCCTGGTCAGGGGGTAACACCTGTGGGGATTTGACCCTGATTGATATCTCTATTGATTTGTGACAAGTTGATGAGTCATGGATGCCGAACCATGTCACTGATTGCCCAGATGAATTTTATTTGACCAAAAATATGAAAAGTAAATATACTTCCAAGTAGTGTTGCACGACTCCAGGATTTTTTCGAGTCGACTAGTCGCCCATCAAAAGTCGCGACTTCGACTATTTGGCGACTCTCGGCGTTTGGGTCTGTCGGCATGATCAATAGGTAAAAAGAATCATACTACAGCCTATACAGTGACTGTTCAGTGTCCTCCTTCAATTATTTCAGTTCTACAACCTGAATATATACCCCATATATGTCTCTACTTGAACTGAACTGGCCATGATTTTATGTAACAATGAAATGAAAAGACTGCGATGTTGATTGTCATCGATGTTTTCACATATAGATCCAGAGAGTCGACTCTTGCATTCATAAAGTCGGAGTCACGACTCCTTGAAGACAGTCGTGACTCCGACTTTTGGCGGCTTAGTCGTGCAACACTACTTCCAAGCTCTCTTGTAATACAGTTTTATATACGTAATGTTTGGTGATGTACAATGTATCAAATTACACTGATGCCGCAGAAGTTGTACTTTGTGATAATTGATGTGCAAGATATCACCATAAATCATATATTCGATAGGATTCAAGACCAAATCGGAGAGTAGATGATTAGGAAATCGAACATTGGCAAGTCGCCTTCCACAGTTCCTTTTTGACCCACTTCCTAATCTAACAAATCATGATGTCATGTGAGCTGAGCTGTGTCCTTATTTGAACTAAATCGAGCCCACATCTATTTCAGTAAATTAAAAGTTATGTAACTGTAAATTCTTATAATTAATTGTCGGAATTCCGTATCATGTCTCCTCTGCTCCATGAATCAAGCCTACTGCATTACCACCTGCCTCCACTGGGGCATCTTAGACCCTGTTCACACTAGGGCAATCGCTTCATCGGACGAAGATTGAATGAAGATTAGAACTGAAATTTATCAGATGTGGATGCACAGTGCTTCATTCGACAAAGATTGAAATTGCTTCGTTCGACGAAGCTGAAAAGGTTCTTTTGCTCAAGCGATTGCTTAATTTGAGAAGCAACTTTGTAATGTGTACACACACTTTGTTCAATTAAGCGAAGTGATCAGTGACCCACTCGGCCCGATTTCCCGTTGAAGTACTTCATCACCAAGCAACCGTCATTACAAACATTCCATGGGTCAACTGCATCAGCTGATTACTGCACAGGGCATTGACACTCTTAATTCGATCTTCATTCAAAGTACTCTGATGTGGACGGAACCGTATCTTCATTTGATCTTCGTTTTAAAAGCGAAATGTGGACGCACACTGGATAACTTTAAGAAAGATTAACTAATCTATCTTCGTCAAACGAAGATATACTCTAGTGTGAACGGGGTCCAAGTTACAGGCATTCATATCCCCCACTTGACCATGATCCTACTAAAATAGGAAGCACTTCATTTGGGGCACAGGAATGATGGGATGTCTGGATTTGTGTAACTTATTCCCCTTGATAGGACCTTGTCACTCTATGCGTGATTTCCTCCTAACAGATTGTGCTGTGATGTTGTGTTTGAATCATTTATTGCATGCGGTGTTCAACTGTTTATAATTTTTATGTGGAGTGACAGTTTTCGTGATATGATTTTAGTCATTTGTCTTTCTCATTGTATGTTGCTTACACTTTTTGTTGGTCTGTATTGACTACCATTTGTTTGAGCCAAACTGACATTTTGCATCACGTCTGAGTCATATTTCAATTCACTGAATGAGATTGTGCCATGCATTCTGATATGAGGAAACTACTGCCAACTTATTCAATTTGGTTATTCCTTATTTTTCTAGTTTTGTCCTCCCCCTCCTCCTCCCCTCTTCCTTCTTTTCTTCCCCCTCTTCTCCATCTTCCCATCTTCTTCCTTGTACTTCTCTTTTTAAGTTTTTATTCTTATTTCTCCTTCTCTCCCCCATCTTACTCTTTTCCCTCATCCTATGTAGGCCTACATGTATGTTATTTCTACTACCAGTACTCCCCCCCCCCTCAACATCCATTATCTTCTTTTCTGGTTTTCTTCCTCTCATTCCTCTCCTATGTTATCTTTACTTTTCTTCCATCGCCTGCTCTCTTCATCTTTTCCCCTCCCTAGTTCTCAATATCTCGCCTTGCTCTCATGCAGCATTCTCCGCCTTCCCTCTCTCTTTCCTTCCCTCCAATAATCCATCTTACCTCCCCCTTTTATTAGTCAGTATATTGATTGATTGACCCTTTGGAGATATCTGGTGTTGATGTCTATAGAAAATGTGTATTATAGTGAAACCAAATTGTCTCCAACAGGTTAAAAGATACATGTACATGTATATGTTAATTCGTAATTATTCCCAATGACATTTTACTTGCAGAATGTAAAATTTCTAGTTGTTCCACCTCCATCCTATACAGTGTAGGCATCTTACCTGTGGGTATTGTAGTAAAGGTGTATTTGTAAGGTTCTGGTATAATGTAAAGGATTAGGACTACAGGTTTTCACATGTTGAACCAGATCTATTCATCAACTGATTTCAGCCATTGGCAAGGCACTGGTAGGTACTTGATTAAACCTCTAATATCTTTTTCACAGATGACTTTTTATTTGTTAGATTGAGGACAGAGTGGTGAGGGAGGGGAGGGCATCAACCCTCCTGGCATAGTTAAATTCAATTATCTAGCAAATAAGCCAGAGCATTATCTTGAAAAGAAGCTACCCATACATATTCATGTTATCATCTTCTTTTGTGATGAAGACTTTGCTTTTCTTTCCTCTTTCTTCTTTTTCTCTCTTTCTTTTTTTGACTGCAAATTTGTAGTAATGTTGGTGGTCTACCGACTCTACCCATGGCCCTACTTCTCGTTTGAGTAGTAGGTCCATGGTCTACTGCAGTGTAAATGTTTGCGAGAGATGCAGCACAAAGATATTACTGTGTAACCTAATTAATTCTCAGACTAGAGGGGTTATTAGCCCCAAATACCATTCAATAGTGTAGATGACTAGACAGTGCATAGGCCTGATAGTAAGTGACTGCATTGGCACCTATTGCTCAAAGAATTATGTACAGGGTAGTGCTGTATTTAAAGGTACTTGTTGTGTTATGCATTCCTAAAATTGAAATTGTGCAAATACTGTGGTATAAATACCATCTAAGAACTTTTATCAAAGAACTAGAAACTCATTTTATGGAAATGAAGTGACCTTTATACAGGGCTCCACACTAACTTTTTTGCCTGCTTGCTCGGTGGGCAAGTGAAATTATCACTTTCAGATTTTTACTTGCCCAAATTAAAGATTTACTTGCCCGTTTAACAATAAACAAAAACATTACAAATGATCTATCACTAAATTTAAACAATAAGGCTTTTTATACCATTGGACATTTATTATTTTAATTCTGGGGGTTGCAATAGGTGTGATTTGTGAAGTTGAGTCATGAA
This sequence comes from Eucidaris tribuloides, assembly GCA_001188425.1. Taxonomy (NCBI): domain Eukaryota; kingdom Metazoa; phylum Echinodermata; class Echinoidea; order Cidaroida; family Cidaridae; genus Eucidaris; species Eucidaris tribuloides. The sequence continues at coordinate 26,564 of JZLH01S0063333.1, read as the reverse complement.
ATTTAATACAATGAACAAAATAATGTTGAAATAGACCTGAACACAAAATTTTAGACGTATTTTTGTTGTTTATGGACATATTTTGCTCATTTCATAATCAAAATTTTACTTGCCCAATTGGGTAATTAAAGTTTAACATTTTGATTTTTTACTTGCCCCACATGAAATTTTACTTGCCCCGGGCAAGTGCTAGTGTCGAGCGTTGCTTTATACTTTGATTTGAATTATTGTGTCATAGAGACAAAAATTTGTAGCAGTTTGGACTTAATATCCCAATCATGTCACTGCCCTGTGCCATGACATGTAAATGGTTCAAAATATCATTCCGAATTAATGGTGATCTGCAGGTTGCAGATCACCAAATAAACAGGTTACTGGTAAAAGGGGGCATAAATCATCATTAACACAACAATGCAATATAAAGAGAGAAAGGGGCTATTTAGTAGCTAATGACACGTGGCCCTCATTTAGAAGAGATTTAAGGGATTGATCTCTGTCCTCTTTGAATAATAGCTTTTTCTTTGTGTCCAAGCGACAATACACCACTTTTTCATCATTGATCATTCAATTCAACAAAAACTCCAATAGCTTGAATGCACACCTTGTAAGTGGTACTAGTACTACTAGTTCAGTTCTAGTCCACAGTCCCAAAACTACAATAACATGGAGTTTGAAGAAACACCCGAAAGTGATTGTAATATTAAAGCTCAGTGACATGATTGGGAAAAATAAAAAATGCCTTTAGAACCAAACAGGTTGAAAGATAAACCAAATGTACACCAGCTGGAGTGGATGTCCTGGCTGGAAGGATTTCGCTGAGATTGTTTACTTAAAGATTGTGTCAGGGATGTACAAGTCCATTACTTCCCTTCATTATCAATACCAAACGGTAGTTTAGTACTTACATGTACAAATGGTGTGTTGAAAATTTGAGATCCATACGTCGTGAATTTGTTTTATGAGAAAAACTAATAACGATATGTTACCAGAATGTTGTTCTTTCCGTGAGTTTCAATTTTGCTCAAACTGAGAATCACGGTTATGTGTATCGTCACAAGACCAGCGGAGCGCACTGATTGGTTAAACGGCTAACCTTCGCATGACCTTTGGCTAATG
>JZLH01S0063333.1:10083-23192 GCA_001188425.1 Eucidaris tribuloides | reverse complement strand
TGTGATTCTTTATTTGGTAGTGTGAGTTATGCACATTAATTCTACACAGAATTTTTGAAATCTATACTCATTAATTTATGCTGGTAATTGATGCAAAATTAATCCAAAAATAACAAAAATTGCTTCTTCTCTCACATTTCTTGACCGATTTTGATTCTGTTTGTTTGATCTGATAGGGCTAGGTGGGGGCTAATTCGGATATATGATGTTGCGAGATGCCAGATGAGCGCTACGTCATTGACGTTTTCTAGTTTTGTTAAATCTTTCACGTTAACAGTGTGTATTGTACACCTCCTGTGAATCATTTGTCATAAACCCAGGACGACATTTACTCCAGTTGAGTTGAGATGTCATGAGAGTGTGATATTTCAATCATGATGGCTGGATGACATGTGTATGTAATGCCAACTTGTACTTTTCACAGCCCAAGACATTGACTAAAGGCTAAAGCCCAGGTATAGTTTTGGTAAATTGTAAAAAAAAAAATGAATTATTTGCAATTATATTTTTTAGATACACCTTTGTGTATATGATCTATCAATGTTCTGGAAATTGCTTGCTCTGAAACCCTCCCATTTTTTTTGGAAATTACTTAAAATGTAAAATGCGTGGGGGGGGGGGGGGTGGGACCCCCTACATTTCTTATAGGTAATGCACATATTGCTAGATGTTCTCTGATAGTTGAAACATCACAATTTGCCATTTTAAATAATTTTCAGTAGGTTTGATGTTGTTTGTGATGTCTGGGGTGACAATAGAATTCTTTGTGAAAGATTGACGAAAAAAATTTGTCTGATCAACCAAAACTATACTTGGGCTTTGACACTGTGAAAGTTCAATTAAAAAAACAAACAATACAGACAAGTTTCCAGTGTGCATCTATGCCTATTGTATGTTGCAGAACAACAACAATACTTATTTTTACTAGAAGATGATAATAATAGTCAAAGCAGGTATTTGACAGATGTTTCACACAACTTTATTGTCAAAAATACATACACCTGTCTTTAATAAAAATGCAAATTGATAAAGTATTAAGATGTACACAAGCACTCAAGAAATGAGGAAAATACAAGAAAATATGGAGTGTTTGAAAATTGTTGCCATATGTCAGAAAAGTTTGGTTTTAGTTTAGAAGAGGGGTTGAAAGGTTGCCTCTCCACCATCCAGCAGCCAAATGGGAATATTAGCAGGGTATTAGCAGTAATAACATGTGTTGGGTACAAGGGAACCTTGGCCATGGTGTAGGTATGATATCTGAAATGGACCCAAGAATCATATCTGGAATGCTTGTGAGGAGTGATGATGGATTGGGTAAGGTGAGAATGGGAGTCCGATTTCTGACAATTGAGAGGGTAGGAATAAAGTCTCCATTCCTCCGCGATACAAAAAATGAGGGAAAAAATTACTGAACAGGGAAAATGGGAAATCGTGTAATGCTGAAGTAATAACCTTAAACTTGGTAGTAAATTACAAAATAAACAAATATTTAAATATCTAAAATGGAGAGATGCAGAGAATAGAGGGAACAGAAATCCAGTGATTTTTACTGTGCACACTGTCATCTTGCGACTTCATCAGTACATCATTATATTTCTGAACTGTTGATTTTGAGCTCACCTGAGCCAAAGGCTCAAGTGAGCTATTGCGATCGCTTTTCGTCCGCCGTCCGTCGTGCGTCGTGCGTAAACTTTTACACATTTTCAGCTTCTTCTCAAAATGCATGATTGGATTTGGCCCAAACTTGGCAGGAATGATCCTTAGGGGGTGGGGATTCATGGGTCCTCAAATGGTACACCTGGCCCCCCTGGGGGCCCAGGGGCAGGGCCCTAAAGGGCCAAAAGTAGGTAGTTTTGAAACATCTTCTTCTCTAGATCCAGAAATAGTTTAGTTAAGCCACTTTGTGTGTAGATACATACCTCTATATGTGCTGAATTAATGGTCCTCATGACAATGCCCAGGGTGGCCCCGTTTGGCCCCTAAGGGGGGCAAAAGTTTGAGGGTAGGGCCCTATGGGAATAATTCACATTCACATCAATGGATTTAGACCAAACTTAGTGGGAATTATCCTCAGGGGGAGGGGATATAGGGTTCCTGGAATAGTACACCAGGTCCCCCTGGGGGTCCCAGGGGGCAGGGCCCATAAGGGCCCAAACTAGGTAACTTTCTAACCACAAGCCCATTTGTAACCAAACTTGGGTGGTAGATGCGTAACAGGGACCTCAATGTTATTTGGGGCAAACGTACATATGAAGGTCAAAGTTCAAATGAAGTCAAATTATAGAATATACATGCAAGTTTCTTCTTTAGTTGGTATTGGCCCATTTGTGACTAACTTTGATGGTAGATGCTACATGTAAAGTGACCTCAATGTTAAATTGGGGTCAAGGTCACGTAAGTAGGTCAAAGGTCAAATGTTAAGATTAGTATCTTGTTTTTATAAAAATGAATGTTAGAATTTAATTTAACCTGTTTCCTCCAAGATTCTGAAAATCCCATAGAGTTAACACAGGGCACATCCGGTTCCCGTAGCCAACAGTTTAACTTGGCAAAATCAGCTATATGGCAAAGGGATGCAAAGTTTTCCAACTGGTTCATTTGGCTACGTTAATGCCTAGATATCAGGCTCCATGTGCCAAAACTATATGTAAAACTGAAGTTTTTTCTGTGGGTACCATAGAGAGTTTGCGAGACCTCAGGTGAGCGTCGTGCCCCCCGGGGCTCTTGTTTTTATTTACCTTTTTATTTGGAGTGAAATATAAAAACTGGATAGATTTGCTTTAATTAATATTTATCAAGTTCATTTGATTTAGTAAAGTATTTGGCATTAATGTATAACAACTTGTTGCTCTGGATCATATTTATATAACTCAAATTGTAAGTTTTTTGTTATTTTTTTGTTATTTATTTTTTAATTTTAATTTTTTTCTATTTACTATATTCATTTCTTTATTCATTGTTTCGTTAGAGAAGGTGATATGAAGTTGAAGGCAGATATAGTACATAGATGCAAAATGAATTATAGGTCATGAATAACAGTCGTATAATTAAGTTTTTATGTCTTAGTTGGAATGGGGATAGTGAGGCATATATTGTGCAAACTGTCAAAAATAAAACAGATTGCCGCTTGTAAAATATAGGTACATGTGTGTACATCACCAGTTCTAAATGAGATTATAACCTAACAATAAACAAAATTGTAAAATTGTATAATTTGTGAGCAATTTCATGGTGGGCCCTACCCTTGAACATACAGTTTGATACCATTTCTAAAAGAGATTTAAAGCCTAATACCAAACAAAATTGTAAAATTGGTCTTAATTTGCGAGGCTGATTTCAATGGTGGCCTACCTTGACATGAGTCAGTTTTAGGCACTGTAATGTGTTTTTGTCAACAAAGGAGCACAAAATCAAGTTCCTATGGGGTCAACGTTAATACGTCATTACGATCGGCAAAGAAAAACAACAACACCTGATATACTTTAGTAAAACTTCACTTACAAACAAAACAGAAACAGACCTTGAGAATTAAATATTCATAGCTCCATTAGGCCGTCTTAATGATGAATAAGATATATCAGCCTGTTCTGCTTTCTTTCCAAATGCAAAGAAACTTATAAAGAAAAGTCATAAAAAGTACAAAGTCACTTGATATCAGGCAAACCCACCTGAAAAACAGGATTACCAGTGGACACCTACACTGCGCTCTGTAAACTTGCTAGTACTGTTTCTCTTGTGCCCTTTCCACTCAGTTGCACATGAAAACAGTTGTGTTTGAGGATTGTTTTAACGGTGACAGCTTGCTGACCGCTGCATTTAATTTCATGCCTTATTTGTCGTGGCTTTCTGGGAGGAAGCCGTCCATTTTCACTTCGGTTGGGTCTTTCCCACCGGAGGAGCCCCACTGGAAGCAAGTTTGAGAAGCGATGACAAAATTTTAGAAGTGTCAAATTTTGAATGGTGTCCAGTAAATCTGGTGTTTTTCTTTAATAAAACAATACAACTTCACCATGTTTTTTGGAGACTATTTGGACTGGATAAGAGTAGTATAGAAATGTGTACATGAAATACATTTGCCATGGTTGGTTGGTTTTCTTTTAGAATAAGGGTTGATCAGATAGGCCAGGTGGGACCTCTATACCTTCAGCAAGTTATAGCTGTTTGAAGTTGATACTTAATTAAAAATGTGTGACAAGTTTATGATTAAAAACAATTTGACAAGTTTTTCAAGGAATCGGTTAGCATTTTAATTAGTACCCTTGCTATCATAGCCATCTTTTATTAATTTAATTAACTGAATAAATAAAACACAAAACAACGTCCCCTCAAATCTACTCAAAAAATAGCTAGCGTTTAACCTTGGAGGTAGAAGACATCCATGACAGGGCTGGTCAAATATTGAAATTCTGCTGCTCTGCCAAAGACTGCCATCTATGATAGGCAGGTGCTATGATTGCCATTTATTACACATTAATACTCTGTAATAAACCTGCAGTATGGATAGCTGTGTGTGCATTGTTTTTCCAAAGATAATGTTCACTTCAGTGTTGTCAGTAGTATTGTTTCTTCTGTTGATAAATGATAAGGTATACCAAACATTATGCTAAGGTTATCACTGGGTATATATGCAATGTGTATTTGAGAAGCCTATCATGAATGGTGCACATACATGTGCGATATCAGTATTTACTCTGTCAATATTTTGTGATTAAACGAGTTGCGTGTCCTTGCAGTACAAAATGTTGTACATGTAGCAGTGTAAAGAAACCATGTACACTTGTTCACAGGTGTAACTGAGAATCCATAGTTTTAGTATTCCTTACAAAATTGATACATTTCATATAACTTGACATTAAAGACAGTATATAAACATTGTGGAAGCCCTATTTAAAAAAAATAATTGTCAAACTTGTGAGTCTGACATAACTGACAGTGTTTGAATGGACAAATAAACACCCAAGAACACAAAACTTTGGACAGTTATGCAGTCATTAGCAATTATGTACAGATAAAAATCGACACATGAATTATTCTCAGCTGATGAAACTTCTGCAGTACACAAGTCTATCGGGGAAAATTGGAATGGTCTCTCAATGATTTTCACTTTCCAAAGCACTTAATGATCATTTTGAACTGTAATTTTTTCAGGGCTTCATTTTTAGACCTTATCAGAGACATAGCATGGATGGGGAATCATATAGCTCACATTTTGTCAAATGGAAATACTGTTATTTATACAACACCTAGTAAGATTGTGCGCTATCCGATTGGTCTACTTCGCTTCACACGGCATACGCTAACCGCCCCATTGCACTCGCGCGGTACGCGGAGTGCAGTTTCGGTACGTTGCACTCTGCTGATGTCATCAACCATGTACAAATTCCCATAGACAAAACTGGCTGCCGTTACATTGCACTCTCATCGCTCAACAATGATTTGCGCATTGTGTCAAGCACGCGCGCGTATCAATGTATTAAGATTCGACGCGCACGTTTTATTTGGTGTACACAATACTGCGCGCGCGCATACAAAAATCTTGAGAAGGCGCAGTCATTGTGTGCGGGCTCAATGCCAGCAATAAACACACTGTTATGCTTGAGATCGCTGAGTAAAATCAAGCTTTTATAACATTCATACCTTGAAACAAGCCCGTAAACGTCCGAGGTGTTGTATAAAACAAATAGTGAATGATCTTTATTCGTGCAATGGAACAAGATTTCGCATTCGGTGAAATATGAGACGCTCTATTCAACTCGGCTTTGCCTCGTTGAATAGAGCGTCTCAATATTTCACCTCATGCTAAATCTTGTACCATTGCACTCGTGATCATTCACTATTTGTGTAATGATGCCTTCAACTGGTTGGAGACTAAGAATAAGATATCTCGGGCTGGGGTCTTTGGAGCATGCATATAATATTGAAATTGGATCTTCTCCAACAGGTCACGAAGCAAGATGTTACTCCTCTGATCTAAACCTCAGTCCACTAAATGTTTTAAATTTTGATTAGATCGCTCATCTTGGGATTATTTGTTTTAATGTAGTTAATCCAGGGTTCTTTTGTATTGCTGATACCACGTGTTAATGACACACAAACATTCTGCCAGTATGTTTAGACACTGTCGATTCCTTGCGTACCTGTTCTACCTGCAGGAATTTCTGGTATTCAACAACTAGCCTCCTCGGCAGACTTTTTCAGATTTATAGTCCAGCTGTGTAGATACCTACAAACCTGCATGGCAATTTTTTTAGATCTTTTGTGATAATTGTCTCGATACTTACACTACAATTGCTCAAGATCCTTCATTCATGCTCGTAAGACATCCCAATTTTGGCATAATACATGTCTGCTTTGCTGAGAACCAGGCCACCACGGTTCTCATTTGATGACATGTGTTTATAAACATCTTGAAAGTTTGTCTAAAGATGAGACTAACCTCACATCCAAGAGGATGTTGCCAACTCCTTCATCCCCGGATGAGCCTCATCTTGTCTGGAAGCACATCTCTATCAAATCATCAAGTGAGACGTGTTTATTCACATACCTGTCAGGTGGTATAAATAATGGCTACTGATAGCCAGAATGCATGTAAATAAGCAGCGGAGACCTCGGACCACACGCACTTACCCTCTCCTCCCACAATGACTACTCCGTCTCCACCATATGTGTACTGAGGGGAGTACTGAGGTGTTTCGGGCTTTCAAACTCCCTTTTTTTTTTTCAAAAATACACCCTTAAACACCCCATTTCCCCCCTGGAAAATGCCCATCTAGAAAAGAATAAATGGATATGGAAAATGACAAAAGTGTTGTGGAATTTTTTGGTGCTTGTTGCACTAATTTGCACCATACAGTAGACTCTCGTTATAAGAAACTGCTAGGGACTTAAAAATTACTTCGTTAACAAGATTTTGTTATATCAGTGTTCTTTATAATGAGAGTGCACTGTAGAATATTCTTCTTTGGACTTGCTGATCCTTTTTTGTGCTTGTGGCATTGATTTAGGCCTACATGATAGAACATTTTTTTTTGGACTTGATGCTCCCATTGTGTGCTTGTCACATTGATTTGTACCAGAAAATATTCTTCTTGTGGACTTAGACCCTGGTTACACCGAAAGTCAAAAGCGTTCTGAGAACGGTCTCAGAACGGTTCACTCGCGGTGTAACCACAACAACCGACCCAAAAGTGGTCCAAAAGTGTTTTTGTCGGACCACCTCCAGAGGTAGTCTGAGACCGTTCTCAGACCGTTTCGAACGCGGTGTAGCCACACAAGCGTTCTGAAACCGGTCCAGCACAGGAAGTTCCAAAACATAACTAGATCTATACACGCGAACCGCGTCGGCCGGAAGTACATTTGACCACCGAAGGGGCGTGGTTAAATTGTTGCCAGTGGTAACCCGCTGTTCTACTGAACATGAGACGGGTCGTCTGAAGGCGGTGTAACCACACCAGTGAAGGTCCAAACCCGTTCTGAGATGATTAATGGAAGCATTCTGAGACCGTTCTCAGAACGGTTATGTCGGTGTAACCAGGGCCTTACTGTCCCTTTTCCCTTGCTTGTCACATTGATTTTTATCATGGATTCATTTTCAGACTTGATAGATAACCCCATTCCCCTACCTTAAAAAAATCCTGGGTACGCCCATGGTTTCCACTACTCGGTGTCATCCTGCTAGAACTTCATTGATAGGGGTCACTCTCACTCCAGTAACTGTAACCAGCTATGAAAATAATTAAGCTCTTAAACTCGCATGATACCGTTTAGTGTTACCTGTTTCAAGATGTTTTTGGTCAGTGGTTAATTGCTGAAAATACACACATCGAAACTGATTTTTTTCAACAAGATTCTTCACTGAACTTGGCATAGCAATCTTTCGTCAACGCTTATCGGTCCTCATGAATTAGTGGATTGGAAAGTGAGTGATAACTTCAGACCATGAATAGGAGAAGTGATAAACTGATGAGCTAATATAAATAACCATATCTATGAGGTGTTGTCTTCTGTCGTCATGTCCACAAATTTTGTTTCGATTCTGTTTCTAGTTTTCATTCCACTGATTACTTCTCTATCTTTCAAGGAATGTTGTAAACAAATACAACCAAGGCATATTTCTTGGAGGTTGAGATAAGGAGACAGTTGGGGAAGATCTGATGGTTGAAAACAAAGAGTCATCACTCTCACTCTTCAATTTGTTTAATTTCATATGATTTGATTGATTTTCATTCACAAGTAAATATATAACAAAAGAATATTTATATGAGGGCAACCCGTCACACATAAAAAAAAAAGTATGTAGTCACTAGTGTTGCACGACTCCAGGATTTTTGGGAGTCGACTAGTCGCCGATCAAAAGTCGCGACTCCGACTATTTGCCGACTCTCGCCGTTCAGTTCTGTCGGCATGACCAATAGGTAAAAAGAAGCACACTACAGCCTATACAATGACTGTTCAGTATAGTAAGTTCATGTTGAAAATTATTTTTTAACATATCTTGTTTCAACTGTGATTATGATCATTCAAATATTAACTTTCTGCCATAGTCCCACACATTGTCATCAATATTTGGACTGGTTTATATGGCATACATATGTGATTACATGGAGTCGATTCTTGCGTTTGTAAAGTCGGAGTCGCGACTCCACGACGATAGTCACGACTCCGACTTTTGGCGACTTAGTCGTGCAACACTATAGTAGTCAATACTGTTTTAACAATTCTTCATTGTACCATAGGCCTACTGTGTTACCTGTTATTTTCCCCCTTAAAATCAAAATAAAGTTTCAGAATACTAGAAAAAAACAGGTACCACTGGAATAAGGTGTAAGCCAGGAATTCAATAGCTTTGTAATATTGCCTGGATGCTTGAAAGGTAAACTTGTTTAGAATAAAATCCTACATAAACACTCTTGAACGCACTATTTTGTGGTGTACATTTATAGGTATTACAAAAAACTTATATCACCAATCCTTTGGTAAGAAAAATAATATAGTGCATAATCATTGTCATATGCAAAAATGTGGCATTTTGTGTTTTGTTATTGTTGTTGTTTCCAGTACACTGACAGTAGGGTGACTCAGTTGGTTCTTAAAACATGCTTCTATTCCAATCAGAAATTGGCGTGTTCATGGCCCCCAGAGAGTGCAGGGTTTAACATGGAATCTCCTGTGATTTGGTAATGCATGCACCATAGACCTTACCATTGAATAAAGGTTGAAACTGTTTGATAGGTACACAACTGTACAAGTCACTTTTAGCCTCTTTAAATTGTGTATAACATCTATTATTAAATGTACACAACCCTTTCCCCAGTTGTCAGCAGTTGCCTAGGCATAGTGAACTCCCAAAATAACTTGGTAGACTAAACACGTTAATGTAATTTCCTGACCTTTGATAAAAATCAAAATGTTCATTCCCAGACAAAACAAATTTGAAGTTCAGTGTTCCCAATTTAGTAGTAATCAAAGTTGCCTTGTAATTTTAATTTATTGTCTGACTCTGAGAATGTAGACTGAAGTCATTGTGTTACTGTAATAAATGCATGTAGACCAGTAAACCGATTTTTGCCAAACTTCCATTAATATGTTTCTCTCATTGTTTTGCTTTGATTAAAACCAACTTGATGTCAGGGTGAACCTTGCCTTTAAGTCACAGATCTGTAGAAAATGGATGTCAAACTTGCTCATTTTCTGTATTACTCCCAAAATAAATCTTTTAAAGACACTATATAACACTGTGGAAGACCCGTTTAAAAAATTGTCGAACTTTGCTATCTGACATATCTGACAGTGTTTGAATGGACAAATAAACACCCTAGAACACAAAAGTTTGGACAGTCACGCTGTCACTAGTACAATATGTGCAGATACAAATTGGCACGTTAATTTTAATAGGAAATTCTGCAACACAGGAGTCTAGGAGAAAAGCTGGAATGGTCGTATCATTGATTTCATTTTTAAGCTTAATGATTTTTTACCACTGCATTGTCAGGGCTTCATTTTTTTAAACTGAACACATTGTTATACAGTGCCTTTAAGTGTAAGTGAATGTGTAACAATTTTAACTTGTTTAGAAACAGTGTGATTTTTTTTCACATTCCAAAAGTGCTTTCTGTACATGTATGCAGAAAGGAACACACACACACACACACACACACACACACACACACACACACACACACACACACACACACACACACACACACACACACACACACACACACACACACACACACACACACACACACTACTAGTACAATACCTTTATTCCTAAAAAAGTTTGTAGCAAAATTGTCCAAAAAACAAAAGCAGCAACACAACACAGGGCATTCACTTTGTAGAAATACTAGTCTGCAGCTGTCAAGATTTATGAATCCCAAATATTCATGGGGTATCTGTGCATAAATCTACATTTTATTGGATACTTCTCATTTTTATGAATATGTGGGTGTCTTGAGCTTTCAATCAATTTTTTTTGCCAGTAATTTTTTTATAGTAAGTAGGCCAGAGGTAGTGGGAGTTAGGGAGTATGTGCTCCATATTTTATGTTTCTTCTTAATCAGAAACATACACTAACTGATTACAACCTTATTGTGGCATGTACCTAATTTAGTTATAAATTATGTTTGTAGGTACAAGTAGTCCATAACATCATATCAATTACACTGGGAATGCAATGTACAAATGCACTGGTTAGACTGTCCCTAGATATGGGCTTAGTTGGAATTGGTATGTGTAGGTGTGGGCTTACTTTGCTACCAAAGTGTTTTCAAGGATGGAGCTTCATGTTTCAACAAAGCACTCTATTAGGCCTAGTTGTTTATTATTGACTCTTGAGACACAATATTTTTGGATTTATTTTCTAGATAATCTTATTTGATACCTTCTGATGACATTGTGTTGCTACCTAATGCATGAACACATTGTAAACTTTTTTCTGTTTGAATTGAGTATATTGGAAAAATACAGTAGTAAATCCTGAATCCTGAATACACTATACATTCTACATACAGTAAGTTAATATTATACTTATATTACCTTGATTATAAAGCAATGTACATGAGAAATAGAATGTTCGTCTGTCCACTCTGGTATGGTTCTGATTACTGCTTAAAGTGAAAATGACCATTTTTAGCTCCTAAAAACCATATTTAAAGGCAAAGTTCACCCTGATGTCAAGTTGGTTTTAATAAAAGCAGGAAAATGAGAGAAACATATTAATGAAAGTTTGGTGAAAATCCACAGAAGAATAACAGAGTTATGAAGTGTGAAAGTTTCAATTTTGTGACGTCACATGCGAGCAGCTCACCATATGTCATGTCAATAAATTCCATAAATTGCCATTTTTAATGATTTATGATAATTGAATGGAGTTCTCATAGAAGAATGTTTGAAATAATGTTTCTGATTAAACATTGAATGCACAGGTAAAATAATTTTTTAATTTCTGAGAAAACAGCATTTTTATGGAATTGATATCACATGACATATGGGGAGCTGCTCGCATGCGACGTCACAATTTAAAACTTTGAAACTTCATAACTCTGTTATTCTATAGTGGATTTTCGCCAAACTTTCATTAATGTGTTTCTCTCACTTTTCTGCTTTTATTAAAACCAACTTGACATCAGGGTGAACCTTGCCTTTAAACCTATCAGTTTTGTTACTTTTGCATTATACATGTAGCCTACCTGAAGCAGAAAAAACAAATGCACACGCAAAGTAGTGAATTTAATGACACAGGCATTTCCCAATTCCCATTTTTTTTTATTACAGTTGTGACAATGGCACCTTATTAAAAATATTCAGATTTTAGAATACAGATTAAATGTACCTGTTTGCCTTACCTTGACGCTCCGCACGTGTGTCGTGTGCGGGCCTCGTCGATACCAATTCCCGTCTAGTGTACCGTGTGGAAGTAAAATTTGAAGTCACGTATCATACACAGTTTCGCGTAACTTACCGCAGTCACCACTCTGGAATGAGTTCATTCACACCCAAAAATGTACTCTACCTCGTTTCGATAACAAATGTTACAATGAAGGCGTCTTCTTCCAAAAAGAGGGAGTTGTTTAACGACGCGACGTCTCGTCGTTTCTTACCAAGCGATTCGCCATGTTTTTTTTCCGGAAATATAAGTGTAATGCGCATGCGCAAACTGCGTTGGCTAGCTGCGGTAACAGGCCGCTAGTCACCGCACCGCCGCGCCGGTCGGCGACAGGATGTAGGATCGGACGACTCTAGCTCTCGTCGTGCGGCGCACGCGCGGTGTATAGCGGCCTTCAGTTGGCTAGAGACTGGGCAGAGACGAAACGCAGATAAAATGTCGCGTTTGGAGATGTTTGGTAGTATTTAGGTAAGTTTTGGATTTCGATTGTTAGACTATATTAAGAGGTAAATGTACATTAACAAATTTACCTGTTTTAATGGCAGAATGGGCAGAAAAGTTAGTGATTGAAACGGGGTTGAAGTCGGTCGTTTGTACGATCTAGAATATGGCTATTAGTTTCCCACAAGACTCACACGCAGCATGCGTGTGAGTCTGTCGAGGCTACTGTTTGCCATGCTTTTGTTACTTTTTCAACATTTGTAGAATGATTGGAAAAAGTGAATGAAAATACTCCAGTATGTGCATACCAATTATAGACTTTTTGTCTCTTTTGCACTCATTATCACAATTATGCAAATAATGCTTGTGGAAAAGAAAGGACTGGATAACCAGAACTGTGATCTTGCCATGTTGCACAATGCTGCAATTGTTGTTCAAGACAGTAAAGTGTACTACTAACAAAAAACTGTTAAAACTAATAATATTTCATAAATCGCACCTCCTACACAATCTTTATAACCTTGCATTCCAATCCTCCCCTCACTCCTTTCACTCACGTCAAAGTGTCATATCTAGGGTGAAGGGTCAACCATGAGGTCAATTTAATAATATGTACCACCCCCATTCATTTGGCCCTCTGATCCCCTCGTTTGAGGTGCAATTGGGCAGATAATGTACCCCTCCCAAAGTAGTCTTGGTGTCTTGCACTAACTGTGTGATAAATTTAGGTGTGGTGTGACAGAAGTCACTGAGAATATAATTTTTATGACGTTGGATCATG
>JZLH01S0063309.1:64720-76040 GCA_001188425.1 Eucidaris tribuloides | reverse complement strand
TGAAATTCAGGTAAAATGTTAACTATTACACTTTAAAAAAAAAAATCATTCATGAAATGCATGTGTTCAAATAAATAATACACAGTATGCACATGTGCATTTGATAGTTGATGAAACACACACACACACACACACCTATGCGCGCGCACACACACGCACACACAACACACAGGCACATCACACACCAAATACTATACAATATGTACGAAGCTGTGAAAAGTATAGTTGGAAATTATCTGAGGAGGACTGGCATAGTAATATTTCGCAGGGGCGAAACCCGAGAAATATATACTGCCAGTCCATCCGAAGAATAGATAATTTCACATATACTTTCGAACTTAATGCTTGTATATTTGTTTTATATCCCTCCCTCCGACTTCAAAAATTTAATCAATAATGTTACGCGAACTCCCAAAAGTGGTGTTGAGCTAATAAATTGTGAAGCGTAGATTACGCGTGTCTGCTTCCGAAACGGAGAGAACAGTCACATTGTTACGCAACTGTCGAATTTTCTGTGCAATATGTACACAGCCTGCCACACGTCGCATGCGGGCTGGTGCTGTAAAGCTGACAACCGTATGCGATGCGAGTAAATTTCTGTAAATTTCCGCGTTTCAATTATGATTCATAATCGGCGCTAATAATTCGAGGGTTAACATGAAATTCTTCATCACAACACCAATGCGAATGTCAAAATAAACATTAAAGCCCAAGTTTAGTTTGGGGATTTTTGTTATTTGAAAGCTTTATGCCCCAAAGTCATAACCCTGCCAACAGGCATGAGATTTCTCGCGGATCGCGGATTTCGCCGGATTTGAAATTCTAAAAAAAAAAAAAAAAAAAAATGAAAAAAGCAAAAAAAAAAAAAAAATTTTTTTTCGTTTTTGTTTGTCCTTTGAGGTACCATATCCCGCGCAGTGCGTGCATTGTAAATGGTGCAGTGTGCAGTGTGAGTACCGTACGTGTGCATTGCCTATGCAGCTGGCAGCTAGCTTTCTGCATGCATGTGTGTATACATTTGTTTACATATAGATTGCAAGTGATACATACGGATGTACAGCGTTTTCAAGTTGGATTATCGTGGATTTACAAGAATTTGTAGGGTGTGGTGGTGTAAAATTCTTCAACTACAAAATGAGACTGTGAGAAGAATGACCCTCGTGTTAGTGATATTTGACAAGGATGTCTCCAACAAGTTCAAATGGCAGTGGTTGGACCATGAAGTTGAGCTTGCAAAGTCAGCTACGGTGACAAAGTCTTCAAGCCAATCGACTTCTACAGGGCTGTGGCGTCTGGTGCAAGTGGTACAAACTCCTCGACTGTTTCGGATTTGCTTAGGTGATACCATCAATGAAAGCTGAAGAGGCTAGGGAGAGCTTTTGTACAAATTGTTCAGTCTCTGATTAACTATGGGAGCCGTGGCCGTGTAGCACTTGTTGATCACTGTATCAAACAAAAAACACAAAGACAAAGTTTTTGCTGAACTTGATATTCGAAAGACAAATTATACACTAGGTTCATATGTCATCAATCGAGAGCGTGCACTTCATCATGTTCATCATCTTCAGAGCGGCAACGTTCGGCGTAGTGCTGGATCAGCATTCTTCACCTTGTAACACCCGCAGTACTGCAAATGTTCCCATCACGCGACAGGAATCTGAAAAATGCAGGTGAGTCTAAATGAGAACTTGATTTAGAGCTAATCTACTCTACAGTACATGTAGATCTACAGTCATGTTAACTAGGGTAGGCCTGTGACATTAGACGCTATGATAATGATGCCTCATGGAGTGAGGAGTCTTTTTTTTTTGTACAATTTTGTGAGTGATTTCACTGACAAAATTAAAATCTACTTCTCTGCGGATACAGTCAGCCTAGTTTTCTACATTTCTCAGCTAAATTTTAATTAGTGTGTCCTCTAGTCTAGATTAGAATCTCCCCTTTGTGAAACATAGAAAATTTGTTAGGACCGTAAACCCTATCCCAGATAAAAAAACAGTGTTTTTTTTGTTGTTTTTTACATTTTGCTGCGAATTCACGGTGAGAGGAAAAGATGAGTACAAATAAGCCACTTTATTTTAATTGTGAATTTTAGTATTTTTTCAGCTATATGTTGACATGTTTTTGTAGAATGCAGATTTTACATTGCCAATGTTGTGACCATTATGTGTATACTACAGAATCTAACGGCAGTAATATGAATCTCAGAAAAATATCAGAATTTGTATTCTGTATCAATTGCGGCGTAAAGTGGATGTTATTGGATAGGGCCTAATACTAGGATATTGACAAATGATATGGTAACCAATAGCTGATAGTTTGTAAGAAATGTGTTTTTTTTCTTTCATTTCTTTTTCCAAATATTTCAATTTTTATATCAGTAGGCCTATCAGTTGTAAATAAAATAGATCATTGGTTGATATGATAATGAAAAAAAAAAACGAAGGCTGCAGACAGCTGTGTCACCAATCTGTATACTTGTGTTATTTGAAACTTTCCAATGTCCTTAACTGTATATCATGCAGTGGGAAATGCGAGAACTCTGTGTAACGTCTTGGTATGTTAACATTTTTTAAAGAAATATAAAAAATTATACATAAAATAGAAATGTAGATTAAATATCTCACATGTTTATTTATCTTTTACTTTCAATTTCAGGGTTTACTCTGGTGTGATGCAGGACATGTCACTACCATTTACATGGCACACTGTTCTCGTGGACCTTGCCAAGTCCCTCGCAATGATCCAAGAGCATTAGCCAATATCCATGACAGAACCAGTGCCTCCTACAAAATGCGATTTGGAGTTGCGAAGACATTTCTTCAAGAGACGCGTTGATGAACCTTCAGACAAGTTTTTTCTCTTCAACATAGACGAATCAACTTCAAACAACAACGAAAAGTGCTCGCTGTTTTAGTGTCCTACTTCTCCCTAAGCTGAAACGGTGTTGTTATTCATCACCTTGCATCTGTATCGCTGATTAGGGTAAATGCACAATCTCTGCTGGAGAAACTGGATGAGATAATGGTGAAACACAATCTTCCATGGAAGAATCTCATGTCTGTGTGATGGACAGCTGCAATGTAATGAGGGGATCCAAAACTGGATTGAAGTGAGACTTCGATAGAGGGAAAGCACCCACCTTTTGACATTGATGGAGACTTCTGTGCACCACGTCCACAATGCCGACAAAGAAGCCTCTGCTCACCATTTGCATTCTGGTCGAGGTGTGATGTTTTGGCAACATTCACGCAGACTTCAAGTCGTCACCTGATTACGAAAACACCTGATGGATATTTGCTCTTTGCTTGGTATGAAGTTCACAATGCCAGAGCGCTTCATTTCTCCATCGATGTCTCTCTGTTTATGATGTGAGTGTGAAGTACGCTTCGACTGTGGGATGCCCTTGTAGTATTCTACTATTCATATCTAACCAGCAAAGACAAAGATCTGTATCAATCAGTTTTGATGATATTCTACAAGAAGCGTAATGTGTCTCCAGATGCAAAGAAGGAAATTGCTCACATTCAAGCAGAGTGTGGCAAGAAAGCTATGACAGCAGATGGCAAAGCAGCAGAAAAAGGCTGCATCGAGAAGCTCTTCTACAGAGGAAAAAGACAGAGTTCATCCTTGATTCTACTCGGCGTCAATGCCAATGTTGAATAGATATGTATGCATGTCCAGACATCTAGCACTCAAGTGCATAAGTGTGAATGACAGACAGGTAGCTGTTCCAGAGGTTTCTTGCGCCTGCTTCATCAAACCAGAGTGCCTACACTGACCTGTCAGCACGAGATCTGAAAGATCCAAAAAAGCTGAATCTGGATGACAAAAAATAAAACTGAAGCCAAAAAGATGTTCCTTCGGAAATTGCGTCTAAGCTGGTTGAGAAGGATGATGTCCATCTGCTTCTTGTAGCTGTTGGAGAAGCATATACAGGCTGTGGGAAGTATTTGCAAACAAAGCTTACCCTCAACAATCCACTCCTAAATCCATGTCAGCACTTTGATCTGCAGCTAGGGGAACGGATGTGACAATGAAGTACTTGAAAGGCTGCAACACTTGTAAGTAATAGTGTACAGCGATGAAGAGGAAAACTGCTTTGTGAAGGAAGTTCACTCTTTTCAGTTAGCGACCAATATTCCCAGTCCTGTTGATGAGCACAATGTTCCTGTCCCTCTTGATAGATGGTGGCAGCTGTAGCAGATCTGCGCAGTTCCACTACTGTGTAAGTGCATTTGCCCTCACATGAGTTGTTTCCATGGCTCACAAGTTGAAGATCTTTTAACGTAATGTGGTGATGTGCTGTGGTCCAAAGTCTGGTCGGATGGAAGTGCATACATACTCGGGCCATCCAAACGTGAAGTACGGGCATCAGAGCTACTGGGAAAAGTGGCTCTAGAGCTCTACACACGAAAGGATCCGAAACACGACCCTTGTCAATATGAAGCTCTGTCAATAACATCACGAAACTGCACGGAAAGCACTATGCAGATGAGCTGGCAGCAAAGAGAGCAGTCACCGAAGAATGGCGCAAGAAGTTAGCACTGACAAAACCAGAGGAGAGTAAGCAAGCAGCTAAACGAAAAGCTGGCTCTTGGTCAGAGCGTTGCAAAGAAAGACACAAACTTCGTCAGCTGAAAAACAGAAATGTAACTTAGTATCAATTGACATACATCATGTAGCTGCCTTTCTTCACATTCAGCTGCTCATACATGAACTACGTGTACACCAATGAATACTTCACAAGATGTACAAAGCACATGAGCCATTTTTGGTCTGACTCTTTATCTGTGGACTTGTATTCCCTGTGAGCTGTTTTACATGTACGAATATGGACGTAATCCAGTAATATTTCATCTCGTCAACGTGACTTTACACAGCTGTTTTATGAACTTCAGAAGCTAACATTTTAGAGATGAGGTACCTGTGAGTTATGATTTCCTTTGGAGCTGTTTGATACATGTATGTATATGGACGATATCTAGCATTATCTCATCATGAACTATTTTATGGACTTTGTAGTTGTTTTATGGACTTCAAGAAAGCCAACATTACTCAGATGTTAAACGTTCAATTTATTGTCTATCAAGCGTCACCTGGTCTTTTGTGGATGAAATTAGAGTAGGTGGATATAAGAGATTGACCAATGTTTTCCTTTCAATTTGATGTTCAATATGAACTATATTATCTACAAAAATAACCTCTTCAAAACAGTAAAATTTGATTGATTAATGCCATCAAAACGGGGTTTTGCATACCTTAAATTCCAAATTTCCCAACGTGGGAGGGGGAACCCCTCCACACCCTCCCCCCGGTGAAGTTCCTCTTTTTTCAAATTTCTCTGTCTCATGCCTGAATAGTTCTAAGTCTGTAGTTTTTTTTTATTATTTAATGAAAAATCTGGTGAACACCCAAAATTTTACATTATAGCATCTTAAGGGTTAAAAAGGATTTAAGGTTACATGTGTTATACCTCATCTGAAAGAGCCGAGTCCTGCTCTTTCAGATGAGGTATAACTCATATAACTACTTTTTTTGTCTTGATTTTTTTTTTAAATTAATTTAATGAAAAATGTCGGGGGAACCCCGACATTTTGACATATTTTACATTACAGCATCCAAAGGGTTAAAAATGTATTTGAAGTAATACCTCACTGAAAGAGCTGCGTCTGCTCTTTCACGAGATGAGGTATAACACATGTAACCTTAAAGCCTTTTTCAACCCTTTAGATGCCTATAATGTAAAATTTTTGGGGTGTTCCCACGAGATTTCTTCATTAATTAATTAAAAAAACTAAAGACATTCACAATCTATTATTGCGGGTTATGACATTGGGGCATAAAGCTTTCAAATAACAAAAAATCCCCAAAACTAACTGCGGCTTTAAAATCATAAAACAACAAAAGAATTTCACACTCAAATTGTGTTTTGAGTGTCGCGGCGAGGTGCCATTTGTTTTCGGGCAATGAGCATCGCAGTACAGTATGCGCAGTGCTGCCGCGGACAAAAATAGGGAAAAATATATGGGGCTTTGGCGAGATTTTTAAATCTAGTGAAATTATTTTGATGTATTAGCATCAATCAACCAATTGCGTTTTAGAAAATGCTCATGAATATTCATGAGGGATATAAATATATATGTCCTGCTTTCAATTCCATTTTATTACTTCAGTTACTGCCTGGATGCACCAGACTCACATAGCCTGATCGCCGTTTTGGCTGCGTCTGCAGCAGAGATGTGTACGACATGAAACAGCCTGCACCTTCACATCCACCAGCAGCCACAATAGCATCAAAACTAAGAGACTCTCTCCAACTCACCTAGTGATCAAAGAGTAAGTCACCAAGGCCAGAAGAAACATTTGAAGACTGTAGAATGAGAAGTTACTGAAGTCACATATACTATTTTTGAGAAACAAAGCTCAAAATTTTCAAATTTGTCTACAGATCACAATTGTTTGAGTTGTACATCAAACTTGGTGAAGTTAATTGACAACTATAAAAGATGAATATAGCGAACAAAAATATATAGGACAAAAATAAACATTGTCACACTTGTCGATTTCCAATAATCAATAATCAATATTGTGGACTTAAGTACTTCTTCTACAAAAAACAAGGGTTTCAGGAAAACAAATGCATTGCTCGAATAAATGAATGTCAAAAACATTTAATTGTATATATTTTTGGAATGTCCTTTGTAAGACGGACAATTTGATATGTAATTTGTCAAATTTGAACCTTTTAAATTTGACCTCATTTGACCTTTGACCGGAAGTGACCCCATATCTCATCAACAATGCACAAAATACATGATAGATTATATATTGTCTTAATCCTTGTAACTAGTCGAGTAATTTGAGATACTTTTTGAAGAAATTAGACTAGGTTAAAACTTTGACCGCAGTTGATCCCTCCCCTGACCCTTACTAGGGAAGGGTCAACTTGACCAAAATTTTCTCAAAAAATTTCCCGCCATGTAACGACTTCAAAACAATCACTAACTCAATTTCTTCAAAATGTGACTGAAGTACTTCTTATTCTACACTCTTCATTTTTTAACAAACAGGACTGAGAGTCTCACACTTCTAAGAAAAATTGTGATACTACCACTACAAAGACACTATACAAAATATATATACCAAACTTCAAAAATATACATTTACATCTTAATCATTAAAGGCAGGAAATCTCTTTTGCACCCATCCAGCAGCACACCAAAATATCACTGAAGCCTTTAGGTTAAATATGAAGGATGTGTCTATGGAGTCTAAAGATCAGTAATTACCTAGAATTTGACAAAAATGCGACAAACAATAACTGTCGGTTCATAGAGGTTTTTGGTCATGTAGACTCTG
The DNA here is from genome assembly GCA_001188425.1 of Eucidaris tribuloides. NCBI lineage: Eukaryota > Metazoa > Echinodermata > Echinoidea > Cidaroida > Cidaridae > Eucidaris > Eucidaris tribuloides. The sequence continues at coordinate 68,678 of JZLH01S0063309.1, read as the reverse complement.
TGTGAAGCTCACTAAACTGATTCAGTTCATAAGTAGTATTTCAGTAATCATGTAATTGTCTGTGAATAATAATCTACATGATACCTATGCATGAAATTTGTCATGTTCATGAATGCATATGGTACACATTTGTAAATGATAGTAGTAATATTCAATTCTTAGAGACACATAATATCATAGAAGTAATCTCTATGCATGTGAAAGTATATAAACTGAAAATATGAGAATTTGGAATTAATTAGAAATACTTAAAGAGGTGAGTCTTTAGCCTGGATTTGATTTATCAAAGTTGGTGATGGATCTAATGCTTAATATTGATGCTATATTTTCAAAGGCTGTATCACCAAATGTCTTAAATTTCACACATATTTCAGACAGAAGAATTTTTTGTTGTAAACAGTGATTGCAACTAGGCTGGTTCTGCTTGATAAGTTCGGTAAGGTAGCCATGGTCGTTTCCATGGAGACATTTAAAAACAAGAGTGAGAACTTTATACTGTATATGAGCTCTTATCAGCAATCAGTGAAAACTATGGAAAATCGGTGTGATTTGTTCAAATTTCCTTTTGCGTGTCCCAAGCCTTGCTGCTGAATTCTGCACATGTTGGAGTCTAGTTACATGTAGCTGAGCCTCAGAGATTCCCAAAAGCAGACCATTACTAAAATCTAAGTAATGCATGCACGAGTCTCTCTGTGGTGGCTCTTTCCAAAAATGTCCAATCTTTCCAATCCTGTGTGGTCCCTTGGCTGCCGATTTACATATGTTATTAATGTGACTTTTTATACTAGAATCATTTTGAAAAATTACTTCAAGATCATGAGCTTTAGAAACTGACAGAATGAGAATATCAGAGACAGTAATAGGCAGCCAATACCTTTAACAAACATGCACTGTAAGGGTCTGAAAGAAGACTAGTAGATTAGTAGAATTTTGTGTCTATGACCCTTGCATTTAATTGAAAATCTATTGGTCACTGTAGTCCAACCAGACTGAATTTCTAGCTTCTATACTTTGCTAAAGGTTCTTAAATGGTATTTTCTTTTCCTTCTTGACCTTGGTGTGCTTCTGGTTGGTTTAAGCTTAGGACTCTTCCTTGGTGTATTCTTCTTCTTGGGTGTGGCTCCCTTGTATTTATGTAATGTTAATTTTCAGGCATGCAAAGAGATGACATGTGTTTAAAAAAAACACAAATGAATTTGGAATAACCTGTTGGACCTCATTATTTCCCTTCAATCACATGAATATGCTGAAATCAGTGATTCTATAACTCATCATATATCTTTCCACAGAAGACACATTTGTTTGTAACCCCAATACATTGACTTTGATGCATACAAGCCTAGGTAATAGTTTATGTCATCATAATCTGTGTTCTGTGTCAAGTTTCATGATTGGTGCTTAGTGACTTCAGCGTATGATGCACAATGTGGTACCCTGGGGTAATGCATTGTACAGCGCCCTCAACTGAGTTGTATTGTTGCACTGGTGCACAATATATGGACATAAACTGAAAAAAGGCAAGTGAAAAGGATGTTCAAGATGTTAATATTAAGGACTTTGTAGTTTGAATTGAATTGAATTGAATATAGGTTATATTTCCATTTGCAACTGCAATGAAAATACATATATACATAAACATACTATACAACATAAACATTATTCATAATATATAAAAATTATTCAGTCTGTATTATACATGTACATAATAGATTTTTTGTTATAATAAGTGGAAATAAGGGTGGCCCACAAAGCTCAGAGAGCTTGAAATGGTATAGACATTGAGAAGCACACTACAAATACGGGTTTTAGATGTTTCAGTATTGATAAAAATTATTCAACGAAATGGTAGTTTTCTAGAGAAACCATTTACGTCATATGCGAGGAAATAGTTTGTATGATAATACTTGGTGCTCTATACCCATTCCCACTTTAGACTAAAATGAGAAAACTCTCCACGTCGTCCAAAAGACAGCAACAGTCCACCAATCAGACGACTCCACTCAGGGGAGCCACACCCAAGAAGAAGACACCAAGGTCAAGAAGGAAAAGAAGTAGACAGTCTACCATTGGAGGACTGACCCCCAAGAGGTGCGTAAAATGTGATCCCATTGATGAAATCATTCATTCATTCATTAAGATTGTGAAGAGTGAGTTGACTGGAGACTTGATACCAAAGAGGTAGAATGAAATAAGATATAAATAAGAGATGTAATGACATAGATTCACTGAGGTATTGCTTGAGTGAGAGTATATGAATGATTGCTTGATAACTGGATGGATAGCTAGATGGATTAATTTATTTATTCATTGATTGGTTTATTGATAGATTGAGTAAGTGAGTGAGTGAGTGAGTGAATGAAGGAATGAATGAATGAATGAATGAATGAATGAATGAATGAATGAATGAATGAATGAATGAGGGAGGGAGGAGGGAGGGGGGACTGATACCAAAGAAGTACAATTAGACAAAATCTGATTGGTACATGGATGGATAGATTGATTGATTGATTCATGCATTGATTGAATGAGTAATTGCTTGAGTGAGTGAGAAACGATTGATTGATGTTTGATTGGCTGGTGGATAGATGGATGGATTAATTGATAAATTGATTGATTGATTGATTGATTGATTGATTGATTGATTGATTGATTAATTAATAGATGAGTGATAGATTGAGTGAGTGAGTGAGTGAGTGAATAATCTTGGTGAGGTATCAACGTTATTGTGCTATTAGTATCAGTCGTGTGATGAAAAAGGTTACATCAGCTTCCAGTTTGGGTTTCATGTGACTGGCTCTTCATTGTATTTTTCGTACAACTTCAGTGGATTTAGGCAGTTTTGCATCATGATCATTCTTCATGATAATGTTGCAATATTAACAAATTATTCAATTATTCATATGAATGAATTGAACCAACCAGCACATAGACAAGACATTATGTCAAGAATTAATTATCCATCAAGCAAGTTTTACAATGAGAAGAGTTCAAACAAACCGTTTCCTACTGATTTCATTTGCAGAGTAAAGCGTACACCTCAAAGTTCCACCAAACCCGTGGATATGACCTCGCCTCGCAGGTCAGCAAGGAAAGCTGCCATGCGCCATCAGTCTTCGTCTTCCTCATCTTCAGCCTTTCTTGCTTCATCATCGTCATCGTGTCTTCCAGCAGCAGCATCGTCATCCTCAGGGAAGTCGAAGGAGAGAGGAGAGTTATCCAAGGATGACATGCCTTCAGAGAAAATGGCTTCAAGAAGGTCAAGTTTGAGTGCAGAATCCAGATCAGAGAAACACAAAAGGGTAAAATTGGAGGAGTAATATCTGTGTTGTTTATTTATATACACAATCTGTTGTATACATATTTTGACTGTACCATGTATGTCAACAAAAATAAAGAGGAAATTTAGCCTTCCATAAGTACTTTTATAAGAGGTAGTTGTTGATGCAGTTAACTGTTATCATCTAAATGTATATTTTAAAATATAATGTCAAATATATTGCTCATGTCAAATATGAGATGCTTGACGAAATGCTTCTTTCACAGTGGTAATTTTGACCATTTTTCTCCATTTTTCTCCTATGCATTTTGCAGAAACTGAGGTCCATTGTTGAAGAGACCCTGAAAACCAAGGGCATAGATTCAAGTCATGCATGCTACAAACAGTGTATTACAAGGCTCTATACTCAGACCAAAAGTTTTATCAAGGTGAGTTAAATGTTAGATCAACAGGTACTGTCATTTTCAGAATAGGAAAATAATAAATAAATATTTGAAATTAAGTACATCAACATATTGTCAGTTCACTAATTATTTATGTACCAAGGAGGGAGGTTGCAAACAGGGAGCTTGCCACTGTTTGGCCATGGTAAGGTGACCCATGTTAACCCTAAAAATACCGGGCTATTTCTGGTCTACTTATTACCGGGGGGGGGGGGGGTCATTATGGCCCCCCCCTTCG
>JZLH01S0063309.1:47711-64670 GCA_001188425.1 Eucidaris tribuloides | reverse complement strand
AACTCCACTCAGGGGAGCCACACCCAAGAAGAAGACACCAAAGTCAAGAAGGAAAAGAAGTAGACAGTCTACCATTGGAGGACTGACCCCCAAGAGGTGCGTAAAATGTGATCCCATTGATGAAATCATTCATTCATTCATTAAGATTGTGAAGAGTGATTTGACTGGAGACTTGATACCAAAGAGGTAGAATGAAATAAGATATAAATAAGAGATGTAATGACATAGATAGATAAGATAAATTGATTCACTGAGGTATTGCTTGAGTGAGAGTATATGAATGATTGCTTGATAACTGGATGGATAGCTAGATGGATTAATTTATTTATTCATTGATTGGTTTATTGATAGATTGAGTAAGTGAGTGAGTGAGTGAGTGAATGAAGGAATGAATGAATGAATGAATGAATGAATGAATGAATGAATGAATGAATGAGGGAGGGAGGGAGGGAGGGAGGGAGGGAGGGGGACTGATACCAAAGAAGTACAATTAAACAAAATCTGATTGGTACATGGATGGATAGTTTGATTGATTCATTCATGCATTGATTGAATGAGTAATTGCTTGAGTGAGTGAAAAATGATTGATTGATGTTTGATTGGCTGGTGGATAGATGGATGGATTAATTGATAAATTGATTGAGTGATTGTTTGATTGATTGAGTGATTGATTGGTTAATAGTTGAATGATAGATTGACTGAGTGAGTGAGTGAGTGAATGATCTTGGTGAGATATCAACGTTATTGTGCCATTAGTATCAGTCGTGTGATGAAAAAGGTTACATCAGCTTCCAGTTTGGGTTTCATGTGACTGGCTCTTCATTGTATTTTTCGTACAACTTCAGTGGATTTAGGCAGTTATGCATCATGATCATTCTTCATGATAATGCAGCAATATTAACAAATTACAGTATGTACGAATTATTCATATGAATGAATTGAACCAACCAGCACATAGACAAGACATTATGTCAAGAATTTATTATCCATCAAGCAAGTTTTACAATGAGAAGAGTTCAAACAAACCGTTTCCTACTGATTTCATTGCAGAGTAAAGCGTACACCTCAAAGTTCCACCAAACCTGTGGATATGACCTCGCCTCGCAGGTCAGCAAGGAAAGCTGCCATGCGCCATCAGTCTTCGTCTTCCTCATCTTCAGCCTTTCTTGCTTCATCATCGTCATCGTGTCTTCCAGCAGCAGCATCGTCATCCTCAGGGAAGTCGAAGGAGAGAGGAGAGTTATCCAAGGATGACATGCCTTCAGAGAAAATGGCTTCAAGAAGGTCAAGTTTGAGTGCAGAATCCAGATCAGAGAAACACAAAAGGGTAAAATTGGAGGAGTAATATCTGTGTTGTTTATTTATATACACAATCTGTTGTATACATATTTTGACTGTACCATGTATGTCAACAAAAATAAAGAGGAAATTTAGCCTTCCATGAGGTAGTTGTTGATGCAGTTAACTGTTGTCATCTAAATGTATATTTTAAAATATAATGTCAAATATATTACTCATGTCAAATATGAGATGCTTGAGGAAATGCTTCTTTCACAGTGGTAATTTTTCTCCATTTTTCTCCTATGCATTTTGCAGAAACTGAGGTCCATTGTTGAAGAGACCCTGAAAACCAAGGGTATAGATTCAAGTCATGCATGCTACAAACAGTGTATCACAAGGCTCTATACTCAGACCAAAAGTTTTATCAAGGTGAGTTACATGATGTTAGATTCAACAGGTACTGTCATTTTCAGAATAGGAAAATAATAAATAAATATTTGAATTTAAGTACATCAACATATTGTCAGTTCACTAATTATTTATGTACCAAGGAAGGAGGTTGCAAACAGGGAGCTTGCCACTGTTTGGCCATGGTAAGGTGACCCATGTTAAAGCTATCTAAACTTTGAGCAGATAAGGGTGTTTCAAGGAAGACAAAGATTTGTTAAGTACGGGCTTTAATTTTTCCATGTGCAACCGCAGAAATGCATTTGAGATGTGGTGTTGGAGACATATGCTATGTATCCCGTGGACTGCAAAGTGAACAAGTATCATTTTGGAAGTACGTAATCAGTGTTGTAGGACTTTGCAAAGTCCTACAACACTGATTACGTAACCTCGTGACTCTGACTCGTAACATGCGGCCTCGGTGACTTGGGTCGAGGCTGCAAGATTTTATAGAATCTGGTGAATCCAAGAATAAACCATTTGTTTGGACATACATTATGAAGTATTTTCCACTGGTAGTCCATAATGAATTGGGGAAATCTAATATGTGACCTGTCACCAGGATGCCCTGATAAAGTCGCACACACCAAAGCTGAGGAAATTGCTGAATATACTAAATGAATGTAAAATGTGAAAGTGAAGTGTCTTCAGAAATCAAAAGTGTTATAATCTTCACATGCTGCAATAAGTTAAATACTTATATTTTCACCCAAAGCATATTTCTTTCCATTTTTATGTCTAATATAATGTGCGACTTTATCAGGGCATCGTGGTGACAGGTCACATATATAATTGAATTTGAGATCACCTCTAAACACAATACACCCTATCCGTATAAGATTCACACATTTCTTAAGGTGGGTCCGTGTTTCTCCCAATTTCGCTGCTCTATAAAGACAGGCACAATGAAAGTCAATACAGGTTCATTAGCCTAATGTTCTGATGACATTTATGATTTAGTCATTTACATCAAATATTTTTACTTCAGAGTCAGCAGCTTTTGCTTTACTTTGTTTGAAGTTTTCTCAAATTGATAAATTTCAGTAATTTTACAATTGAATGATGGTTGATTGGTTGAATGATTGTGTTCAATCTATTATAGGGTTTCAAAGTAATGTTAAAAGGTTAAAACTATCCCCTAAAATATTAGATTATTTCGTAAGTTGGTGACTCGGACTCGGCCTTGGCTTCGGCCTTGGAAGGTGGTGACTCGGACTCAGACTCAGACTCGGAAGGTAGTGACTCAGACCCGGTCTTGGCCTCGGAGGAAGGTTGTGACTCGACTACAACACTGTACATACTGTGGAAAAATGGCTCCTGCACACAATTCACTATTGAATGCTGAGATACTTTGGTCACATTGCAAGACGAAGACGTCTTATTCTAGAAAAGGTTATCATTGCTGGAAATTTGACAATGTACATTTGTATCAGACTTCATTTTCCCATGTATACTCTGTGTACTGAAGTACACATTGCACAGGCCTATTACACATACACACTTCAACATACAGCGTGTCTCCAAAAAATGTCTCTCTGATAGACTGCTTAATTTCATCCAATTTCAATTAAGTGTAATTCTGAAGTCAGTACTCAGATATAGAAAGCCCATTTTATATTCTAACTTTTGTGAAAATTTCATTGGTCCTGCTTCATTGGTTTTGATTACACAGGCTATTAAGTAACAACAGTGCTTTTCAGCCCATTCCAAGTTTGCACTGCATCAGTGCATCAACCTGAATGGAAATCGGGTACAAGGACGTGCAGGAGGACACTAAAAGTTTACAAGCTGGACAATGAAGGACAAAACATAAGTGGAATACACTCTTTGAAAGCAAACATGACCAGTGAAACTGAACTTTGATTGGTTTCCATTTAAAAAAGTGAAAGAATTTGACTTCAGTTAGTTCATACCAAAAACAAGAACAAGGTATGATATGCCTGTGGTATGCATTACTTTTCATCAAACTTGGAATGGGCTGGAAAGCACTGCTGTTACATAACAGCCTCTGTATTTAAAAACAATGAAGGTGAGTACTTATTAATTTTCACAGGGGCTACAAAATTAAGTGGGCTTTCTAAATATGTAAACCTAATTGAGTATAATACTTGATTTTGGTTATTATTTTGTGTTCTATGAGAGGACATTTTTTTTCTGGGACACGCTGTATAGTTCTTTCTCTCCAGAAAACCAATTAACAAAGAAGGTTTTTCATCTGTTTGAAGTCACTGTGTTTCTGTTCTTATGTTTCTTGCCAAGGTTGTTGTTTTCGTAAATTAGTATGTAATGTAGTCATGATATTCATTATGTTCGAAAGATGATCTCTTAGTTTTGTCGTTATTTTCGATTTGTTTTTCTACACAGGACCTAAAAACATCTAAAGGTCTTTACGAGGAGATGAGAAAAGTAGCTGAAGCTAATGTGGATTTTGTAGTCAGATTCGAACTCCAGCGAGTTGCTTCCAAACCTTGAAATAAATGGAATAGAAAAGGAGAGGTATCGTGTGTGAAATAATAAGTCTTCTAGATCTGCAACTTTCATCCACTTTATTGGGAGAGCAAATTTCAGATTTTGTAACAGATTTAGCCCAAGAAAACATTCATTGTGACAGGACTGGCAGGGAAACAGCAGGAAGAAATTAGTTTAGTTTAAACAAACTTTTCTGAGCAGTGCATAGAAATTGCAGTGTGAAATTTCAGTTTAAACAAATGTCAATACAGTGCACTCCCATTATAAAGAAGTCCTTGGGACTCTTATTGTTTCTTTATAACGAAATTTCTTTTTATCAAGGTTGCAAAAACAATAGAATACAAGGGGAATCGAAGATATGGGACCAGAGATTTTACTTCTTTATGATGAAATTTTGTTATATCAGTGTTCTTCATAATGAGAGTGCAATGTATCAGATGAACTTATTTCTTCCAATTTGCTTGTGTGATAAAATTTTGTACACAAAGATGAATATGAAAATGTTCTTTTGATTGTATTTAAAGGCAGAAATGTCAATATGTAGAAATGAGGGAAATACCAGGTTTAGGTGTCAAAGGAAAGAAAGGTATTTACAGGTTGTTTTTGCCAGTTTGAACAAGTATGATTTAGACATCAAAACAAACCTAATATTAACCCTAATCAGGCTGGGCTTTTTTTTGGCTATGCTATATCTGGGGGGGGGGAGGGGCTGATTAAGGGCCCCCCACCCCCGAGATCTTGGCCGTCGACCGAAAATTGGCACATACGTCGCCCATGACGTAATCTACAAGACTGTATAGTTAATTACTTGGAATTAATTTCATTTTAATTATGCTAATTTAGTAATAAAATCATAATTAAGCTCTAAATCACTAATTAAAGCTCCAAAATGCTTATTTTTTTAGTCCAGACACTCTATTTAGTGTTCTTAGCAAATGCACTTGAAAAAAAATCAGGAATCAAAATTAATTTCCTATGTATTTTATTGTTTTTTAAATATCTTATGTATTTCTCTATTTTTTTGTCCTTTTGTTTTTCATTGTTTTTTCACTGAAATTTGTCGGGGACACTTTTGCGATCATAAAAAGCATAAATTCATTAATTTCAACCCGTAAAAGTAAAAATAATCATACATTTATGAATTTTGGCTGAAATCACAATTTGTATTGAAATTGTACAGGAAATCACTTTTTTGACTGATTTTTGGTGTGACATGCACATACAAAATGTTACGTAACTTCGGAACCGCATACCCGCACGACGCAAATTTGGTCTCAAAAGATGCATGAGACTTAAGAAAAAAAAGTTGTGAAACGCCGCGGCAACTGTTTTGCGCGTTGGTGACATATTGCGCGAAACGTCTGGGGGGCGGATTCTGCCCCCCCCCCCCCAGCCTATTTAGGGTTAATTCAACAAATGTATGTGCGTAATAAACATGTACATTTGTTGAATTGATATTAGATTGTGCTCAAATCATTAGATCAAAATCTTTACAGGCTTTCAAGATGGAGTGTACAAATGGAAACTCGATGAGATTTTATTGAGGCCTTTTTGCTCGACCATCACCCTGTTATTAATATATCTGAATCAACCAACACAATATTTCCGTAGGGAAATGTTGAATTTGTGTGCAATAATTGCAGCTTGTACCATTTCCAACATTTTAGCATTTCAACATTTTTAACAGTCAAATATTTGTAACTTATTGACCAGTTCAAGTGCCTTTGTAATGAATTTGTATGTGATGAAGGATATGAGTTCTTGTGTGTGTTGTTGGGGATTCAAGATAGTTAATGATGCCTTCAAGTATGTTGGTAGTGGCATGTGGACAGGTTACATATTTTACCTCCTAATATGCTATTTTTTGATATATTTATTGTGAAAGTACAGTTTAGATTATTTATCAATGAAATGTTGACGAGAATTTGAAACTAGCTCTTTCACATGAGAGGTATACAGTCAGTCTTGTCTAACTTGAACCTGCATAAATTAAAAAAGTGTAACTCAAAGAAGGTCTAAGCAGGTTTTATGACCCTTCTAATTTGAAATTTATCTTAGTCGAAGCTCATTCTGCAGTCTGAACAGATTTGACTTATGCAAGGTTGACTGTATAACACAAATCAAACCTATGCAAACATGAATTTAAATTATACTGTAGTGTAACAGAGTGCCTTTTGAACAACTGATGTTGCTAATATTGGACAGAAAAGTATATAGGATTCATATAGACATGGAAAAACCTGGAAAGTAAGTTATGGGGGGGGGGGGGAAGTCTCCCAAAGTCATGGAAATTCATGGAAGTGGGCCCATGTGCAGCTATGACATGGTATTCGTGTGATACTTGGATATGGCAACCCAGACCAAACGGTACTTCTATGATCATAGAAAAATGTGTAATAGATCATGGAATTTGGTTCTTAATTGCTGTGGGAACCCTCGTACAACCTATATATTTCTTTAACCTGTTTTATGCATGCTTCAATAATATCTTTTGTACAAGGAGGGTGATAGGGATGCCTGTTGTTCTCCTGTTGACTGAAGTATTGTAATAAAAACCTTTGACGTTGTAGATTTTGTGATTTCAGATAAAATAGTCCAATTGCCATGCAGTCATCCAGACAATTTACCTACTAACCAGGAGCTTCCATATCACTTACGTCTACTAGGGACAGTGATTTTCTGCGATAACGGAAAACGGACGGAATTTCCGGAAATCACAACTTGAAACGGAAAATGAGTTTTCAAACGGAACATCATGGAAAACCTCTTTTTTCTCAAAATTTTTACTTTTTGAAAGGAAAAAACACGATTAGAAAAAGTTGACACAAAAACACAAAAACAGCGAGAAATATTTGTTTCAAGTTTTATGTAAACGGAATTGTCATTTTTCTTCATGTGTACAAAGTCTATGGTAAAACGGAATTTCCATTTTTTCAGACAAGTTGAAACGGAATTCCACATTTTTGGAAACGGAAAAGGCCTTTTCTTGAAACGGAAAATCACTGTCCCTAGTCTACCCATAACATGCTTCCAAATACGATCTGACTATGCCATTTCCAAGCTACTGGTTTTCATGAGATTTGCTGTTAATGACGTATGTAGTTCCATAAGCAGATGTCACATTTAGTGGCACTTCAAATGAAAGAATACACCAATTTGGGGGAGAATGTTTGGAAGTGAGCCCTACATAGATAGCTCATGATAATAATGAGGCATTGACTTGAAAATACAGGGTGGCCCAGAAAGAATGCTACACCTGCGATCGCTAATATCTTCAACATCATCTGCAATATGTCATTGGTTTTTGTTTCAGCGGTTAGAACATTCTTTTTCCAACAATATGATACCGTGATCATTGATTTTGAGTAATTTGTTTTGGTCCTGCGGCCATTTTTTCCGAGGCAATGTCGTTTCCCAAATTTGCCAATTTTTCATCATCGGCGGTCATCCGAACACCGAGATATTCTCGCGTCTCACGTGTCATACCAGACAAACCGCGATGACAATAGAGATGTATACTGATATAGCTCACATCGTCTTCTTTATGAAAGGCAAGGCAACCAGCTTTTGTCTCGACGGAGCTTATTCTATGGCACGCCGTTACGCAAAAATATTTCGGTGTTCTGATGATCACTGGAGTTTTAAAAATAGCAATTCAATTTTTTTTTCAATTCAATTCGGTTTATTGTTTCATATTTAAAATAAATAATATAAAATATGATACATATACACAACCAAAAAAAAAAGTACAATACACTTGACAATAGCCAAGAATTAAGTCCCAGAACTAAAACTGTCAAGTTTACAATTAAAACTGAAATTAGAGTACGGTACACAAAAATAGTATGAAAGACAAAGCCACATAGTGTACATCAAAAATATGAAGCTGGAACGCAATAAAACTAATACGAAGACATTCGAACAACTTCACGAGTTCCTAGGGGCTGTTCCAACGTAGAAATCACATTCTAAGACATATTCAAGAAGTTGAAAATTAAACGAAAAAGATGTCCAAACCCGGAACAAAATCGGGTAGCGGCTGCAGCTAAACAGCGCCCTCAACCTTGGAGCAAATTTGGGAAATTACAATGATTCAGAAAAATAGCCCTAAGATCCAAACACCTCGATCAAAATTAATGATCATGGTAGTATTTTGTTGGAAAAAGAATGTTCTCACCCATGAAATAATCACCAATGACATTGGTGGATGATGTTGAAGAAATTAATGATCGCATGTGTAGCATTCTTTCTGGGCCACCCTGTATAACAAATCACACCTCTCTGTCCCATTACTCTAAGACTCCAGAAGCATTATACATAATTCTGTGACTGTGGGAATAAAAGTGTTAAAACATTTGTGTCATTCCATTTACCTAATTTTATGTGCTTGTGTCTCAGGGAAATACATGTACATCTAAAAGGAAGCTGGTTCTGTTGTGGGTAATTGCTTGTATTTGTTAACATCAAATTAATTGTAAATGTTTATCCTTGTATTCTAGAAATGGCCAACACATCTCATGTAGCGTTCACATGTAAAAAAGCCAGTGTACTATTTTGTATGTAATTGATTCAAAAGCCTGGTAATAAATTCAGAGATGCCACACTAATGCTTCCAATGTTAATACTGACCAACTGATTCCAAGGTTTCCTACTGAAATTCCAGACCTTTGCTTTGACAAATAAAAATTCTGTTTTTACAACCAATTTAATAACAACATGTAATATGCCCCAACATACCAACTATCATGATATTTTACTGATAGTTACCCATATACTAGTAATTCTTCCTCAATTACAGTTTTAGTTAGGAAAGTTACCAAAGAAATGTAATCAAAATAGAGAATATTTCTTCTAACAAAAATGAACAGGGCACTAGAGTTAGCCATTTTGCATTTTCGAATTAGAAGTTTTCCCTTTGGCAACACTGTTACAAAGCTATAACCAGTATCGTATGTTAAGCAGTGACTGCAGCATTTTGTAGTGAAACAATAATTCTTACAATCTATTTCAATGTATATGCTAACATTCATCTTCTTATCTGATCTCACACATTTGGTTTTATCATCTTTATTATTTCAAACAAAATTCTCAAATACTTGCTTGTAGAAACAGTAAAGAGAAACCAGCAGAAGTGTTGCATACAATAGTGGGGAAACACACACACACACACACACACACACACACACACACACACACACACACACACACACACACACACACACACACACACACACACACACACACACACACACACACACACACACACACGTACACACACACACACACACACACACACACACACACACATATATATATATATATATGTATATATATGTATAAAGAGGGGGAAAAAAATATATATATATATATATTTTTTTCCTCTTTTGGATCCAAATGGCATGCGTCAGTCCGTCGTCTGTCACAAATTTTAAAGTTTTTGTGCAAGACTTTCTTATGACAATAACTTCGCCACTGTTGCATCCTCTTTAACTAAACTTGAGTTGTAGATGGACTTGGAAGACCTTCGTGCTGTGGTGCCGTTGGAGGTCACATGGTAAGGTCAAAGGTCATTTGAAACATGCTATAGTTTACCTTCATGACTCTCAGTAGACAAATAACTGCAATCGTTGCTCCCTTTTCTACCGAACTTGGGTCATAGATGCACTTGGGGGACCTTCATGTTATAGTGGTGTCAGAGGTCACAAAGTGAAGTCGAAGGTCATGACATAATTTGGCATGTGTTTCTGCAATAGCAACCTAACTTTTCAAAATTCAATGAAAAAATGCAGGATACATTGCATATTGCTGCTGGGGTGACAAAACCTTGTACTTTTTTTTTTCTTGGTAAAAAATGACTTTTTAATGTAATTTTGTAGCTCGGAAGCCAGATTTTCTTCCGTCCACTTTCGGCACATCACCATCTCGCAAGACTAAAGCCACCGTAGCCACGTAAAGAAAATCAATCCCATTCATTGCAGTGTTATGCAGCCATGATTTTTGGCCTCTACCAAACATTTTACATTTTTGGGAGGTTCCGTCACCTCAACAATCGTATAGGAGTTCTCTGGTATACCTTGGTTTTGAAAAGTCGTAAATATTGAAAAATTACATTCACACAAGTCTTCACAAAGCAGGCATTAAAGACACTATACAGTGTGTATCAAAAAAAAGTAGACCATCCTAAAAAAGAAAATGCCATTTATTGGTCAAATTCACAGTTCATCTTGGAAACATGACATTTTCTTTCTTTTTTTAGTGGGGTTTATCTGAATCATTGCTTCATTTTTTTTTCTTCCTTGTCACAGAATTGATATCAGCTCTTCTCTGAGCATGCTGAGGATTCAATACTTGTGCACATCACTTGAAATCTTCTGCAGCATCGGTCTGCAAGGCATTAAACATGGACTATTAGAACATAGTCCTGTGCACAAATGCATTTTTGGCCGATTGGACATAAGTGGGCTGTGCTCACTCATGCGTGAAATACTTTCAATACCAACAGTGCCATCAGATAGCTTAGGGCCAAGGTAAAATATTCATATCGAAGAATAATCTCAAAATCATGAAAAAATTGTTAAATTATTTTTTCTAAGTGTCTACTCTTTTTTTTTTTGATACACACTGCATAACACTGTGGAAGACCTATTTAAAAAAATTGTCAAACTTTGCTATCTGACATATCTGACAGTGTTTGAATGGACAAATAAACACCATAAAACACAAAACTTCAGACAGTTATGCTGTCACTTGTAAAATACATACAGATAAAAAATTGGCACATGAATTATTCTCGGCCGTTGGAAATTCTGAAGCACAGCAGTCTATGGGGGAAAACTGGAATGGTCTCTCATTGATTTTTACTTTTTTAAAGCACTTAATGATCATTTTGAAGTGTAATTTTTTCAGGACTTTATTTTTAGACCTCATCAAAGACACTAGTAGCACGGGGAATCATGTAGCTCACACTTTTTAATTGGAAATATTTGTATATGATGCCTTTTAATGTAAAGAAAACATTTACAAATGAATGAGAGGTGTATGAGCATATCACGTTTTGAGAGCCAGAAGGCCAATTATTCAATACCCAGTAAGAACCAAACAGGCGCTAACACCATTTGACGTACAGCAACAGTGCCCTTCTGGTTCAAAACGAGTAACAAGTTAATGCCCTTCTGGCTCTGAAGATACGATATACAGCGTGTCCCCCCAAAAGTGTCCCTCTGATAGACTGCTTAATCAAATCCACAATCAAGTTTAATTCTGTAGTTAGTGTTCAGATATAGAAAGCCTATTTTATTTTCTAACTTTTGTGAAAAATTCATTGGTCTCGCTTTATTGGTTTTGAATACACAGTCTATTATGTAACAGCAATGCTTTTCAGCCCATTCCAAGTTTACAGTGCATCAATGCATCAACTTGAATGGAAATGCAGTGCATCAATGCATCAACCTGAATGAATTTGACTTTAGTTACTTAATAATAAAACAAATACAAGGTATGGTATGCCTGTGATATGCATTACGTTGTATCAAACTCGGAATGGGCTGGAAAGCACCACTGTTACATAAGAGACTCTGTATTCAAGACCAATGAAGCGAGACATTTGAAATTTTCGCAGGAGCTAGAAAATTACCTGAGCTTTCTGAGTATGTGAACACAATTGAGGTTTGAACTTGATTTTGGTAGTTATTTAATGTTCTGTGAGAGGGACATTTTTACTGGGACACGCTGTACATTATATTATAGACACAAACTTGCCTCAATTCTCACCCTCCCCCTAAACGGCATTACAGCAACACTGTATAAGTCAAAGTCGCATAAGTGATTTATGTCACTTCATTA
The DNA here is from genome assembly GCA_001188425.1 of Eucidaris tribuloides. Lineage (NCBI taxonomy): Eukaryota > Metazoa > Echinodermata > Echinoidea > Cidaroida > Cidaridae > Eucidaris > Eucidaris tribuloides. Next base: position 52,631 of record JZLH01S0063309.1, on the reverse strand, counting down.
AAATCCTCTCTTCTTTATTTTTCGGAGGTTTGTGATCCCATTTATTAGTCTTTTTTTCTACAGGCTTTTTTTCAGTCTCAATTAATTTGACTTATATGCAGGGTTAACTGTAATTTGAAGTGTGTTTCATCAAATTGTAAATAAATCATATACACACACCAACAAAAGACAACCGACATCGCTTTTGTCCCATCCAGAGTTTTATTGACCCTTCATACCACACAAAAGACAGCCACCATCACATTTTAACCTATTCTTATTGAAATTAATCTGATCAAGTATTAATTTATTCACCATGATACAGCACTGGGTCAGAATACACAGTATTTGACTGTCTTTAAGATCGTGAAAAAGCTACACAGATGTCACTCACATGGCAGTTTACGTATGTAGTGATATTTCTGTAATGATGTCCATTTGAATGATACATTTCAAACATTTGTGACCTTCAATGATCCATATTATGCTTTAAATGATACAAGTTATCTTGTCTTACACGTTTTTAAGACGATCCATTTTAACATTAATTGCCAACATATCCCGGTAGAAATTAGTAATAGCCATGGTGGTAATTAGTAAGATTAACACATTTTGCTTAGAACTACCTAGTATTTTTTGTAAACAAAATTAGTTATCTTCATTTCACAAGCCAAAACTGAATAAACCGATACTAAACTTAGTTATCTTCATTTCACAAGCCAAGACTGAATAAACCGATACTGAAATAAGAAATCCTTACTAAAAAAATTTGTAACAATTGGAAGCTAAGTTCAATCTACACCTCTCCTAATTGATACAAAACTACTTTTAGCCGGACACATTTTCTTTTTGAAGTTTATTGGAATTTTGTATTTTAGCTTCACAAATCATATTTTTCTATACAGCTATACTACTTCTGATCATATAAATGTAGTACATGTATCTTTAATATAGAAAGCCACACTGTGTATGTAAAAATCAAAACAAATATGAAGTTATGTAGCAGATCTGACCGAGTACAAGCCCTGATGTTATCATTCTGTATTGACTTCGTGTAGGCATTATTGCTCCAAATTTCACGTAAAAGGGGATCTTTTTTAGCATGGTCTGATGTTCGCAATTTTAAAAAAAGGGCTGCATGTCATGAGCTTGTACTCGACATAAAAAAATTGTTTTCCAGCTTGTACTCGAAACTGAAGGAAACTTTTTTTTGTCTGGTCCTTGAATATAGAGGGACAAAACCGGGGTACAAGCTTGTGTAAGACAGTCGAGAGGATGTGTCTGGCTTGTGAAACATTTGATAAAAAAATAGTGGGATTTTGACATATTTTAAAGATACATATACATACATTTTTGCAGTGAAATTGCATCCATATTCATTTCATATGGTGGCATTGAAAGATTTTTCACTTTACAAAATGTAGACATACACATTCATAAGAAAAATAGCTATAGTCAAACAGTGATTATGATCAACATGATTACATTAACTGTAGTATCAACAAACCATCTCGTATCTCTCACAAACTACTTTACACACTGTGTATTTATTGAAGACTACGCTGCCATGCATTTAAATCATACTATCAGCCACTAATTTAATCATACAATTACTCCATATCGACACAAAACAGTTAATTCTTAACATGCTGAAGTCGCAGATATGCACCAAATAATACACATAACTCCACACAGTTTTAAATCCTCTGGCATGTTAAGAGTTAAATGAATGGAAGATTTATACGCAGTGTTGCTGCCCAGAAAAGTGAAACGGATTTCATTCGAATAATGGATTATTTCTTCAATAATTAGGTTTATGATTGTAAGCTCTGTTCTCTTCTTTACATTGAACATTACTTTTCATTTCAGTATCGTTCACGCATAATTGCACTAAACACAATGGATATTGGTGCTAACCAAAATATTCATTTGCCAGCGCGCATATTCCATCTTTGAGTCCTTTTCAATGGTCAAAAAAATGTCATTTGTTTCTGAAAAATAAGCTGACGTTAAAAATTCAGAATTTATATCTTTATGATTGGCACACCTCGGGCGTAAAAAAATGAATACGTCATGCCGCGAGAACGAAGTACAAATTAACAACATGCCTGCTTTAGCGTGATTTTTCAATGCAATTAACAAGTTTGAGAACGAGAGTGGGAGCAGAACAATTGCACGTTCAGCGCACCGGCTGAGATTCACATAAATATCTTGCTCGCGGGCCACAACAATAGGCGCTCCGAGTCATGGTACGCAGGGGTAAATTTTATTTGCCTGCTGGCTGCCAATTCCAGAAAACTGTTTAGTGAATGCATTTTAGGAACATCTTCTGAAAGCAAGCATCATTCAACAAATTGTCATTTTCTCATTGATGCAAACGCTTATTTTTCACAAATGTGGTAATTCATATGAAAGAAGTAAATTAACTTTTCAATGGTGCCCTTCAAGACGAAATATACTCCAGAATACTTCAAGCATGAAAGTTTGATTTCACATTTGCGCTCCGTGAAATGATTATACCATGTGTCACCTCTTATTGTCTTTGCTCAGCATGCGTGACATGGGAATCTCTGTGCACCGGTATCAAAGATGAATAGAGGAGAAATAGGGCTTTCTCAGACCAATGTACGACTTATTTTTCATACTTTGTTTTAAAGATATTGAAATATTTCAGTCCAATCTCGGTGTCCTTTTTTCTGGGGACACCTACTGCTATTCGGCTGTTTGAAAGATTTCTTACTCTTCACAAGTAACTTCGAAAACAGCACAAATACTAGCAAGAAATATATAAACACGCTCGATGGATAGTAATATTTTCTCCTGAGTATCAAACACAAAATGCACATAAGTATGCAAACATGAATATGGAAATATAATTTTTAAAATATAATTTTTAAGATGTAAGCACTAATATGTAAACGCATGATATAGTATATTTTCCCCAGAGCAAACACAATTTACCTTGCACCCTAGTATGCAAACATGAATATGGGAATAAATTTTTAAATACAATTTTTAAGATTTCCGCACGTATATGTAAATACATGATCTGGTATATTTTCTCCTGAGTATCAAACACAAAATGCACCCAAGTATGCAAACATGAATAAGGAAATATAATTTTTAAAATATAATTTTTAAGATGTAAGCACTAATATGTAAACACATGATATAGTATATATTCCCCAGATCAAACACAATTTACCTTGTACCCTAGTATGCAAACATGAATATGGGAATATATTTTTAAATACAATTTTTAAGATTTCCGCACTTATATGTAAATACATAATCTGGTATACTTTTCCCAGAGTATCAAACACAAAATGCACCCCAGTATGCAAACATGAATATGGAAATATGATTTTTAAAACGTAATTTTAATATGTAAGCACTAATATATAAACACATGATATAGTATTTTTCCCCAGAGCATCAAACACAAATTACCTTGCACCCTAGTATGCAAACGTGAATATGGGAATAAAATTTTTAAATATAGTTTTTAAGATATCCGCCCTAATATGTAAACATGATTTTCCCAGAGTATCGAGCACAAATTACCTTGCACCCTAGTATGCAAACGTAAATATGGGAATATTATTTTTCAGACATCAGCACTGTGTTCAAAAGGCTAATAATTGTTCATTTTACGACAGCATTAGTAGTATACTTGGGTAGTGTAACGTTAAGTATGCTCCTCATTATAATATAAGTCTAGTTAGTTATTACACTCCCGTCAGATCTTTACGTTCATCCAACTCTGGTTCTCTTGTTGTTCCAAAATCTACAAAAACATGGGGGGAACGAGCTTTCGCTCACGCTGGTCCTGCTCTATGGAATAGCCTACCTGCAGTTATCAGAAGTTGCAATACCCCAGAGTCATTCAAACGCAGTCTAAAAAACTTACTTGTTTAATGCCTCCCGTTGATTACTTAATTTTTCCCATTTTTCAACTCCCTCCCCCAAAATTCTATAGTATACCCTGCGCCTAGAGCACTCTGCAGAGTGGATTTGGCGCAATATAAATCATATCTATTATTATTATTATTAAGTTTCTACGGAACTACATGCCCACCTACCCCAGTAAAACAGTGCATTTGAAAACTGTTGAGAGAGTGCATATATTTAATCAATCAAATATAAAATGAAATAAAAGAAGGACAACGCAAAGCGTAGCATCCCCTCAAATGGCATACATAGGCATATTTAATGAACTGTGAACTTTGACCCTAGCTTGGTCAACCTACTTAAAGCTCAAGCTTAGGCTATATATTCATACCATGTACCCTCTTACCAAATTTCATTAAAATCTGTATAACATTACTAAAGTTATCGAACAGACGGAAACCACATTTTTTCAGATATGAATTCACATATTTAATGAACTATGACCTTTGACATACATAAATCAAAATCAAACTTATGACGTATTTTGATACCATGTACCTTCATAACAAATTTCATTTAAAAATGTCTTAACATTACTACAGTTATCGAACGGAAACCTCGTCGGGCGAGGGGATAATAAACAGTGCAAAAGTTAGTTTAAAAAAAATGCTCACATCTAAATACTTGGTATGGTAATATTTGATATAAGTGAATCACTACACATATAATTGTGTAAGTTATATTGTTTTACATGACTAATCACTTTATACTGATCTACTTTAGTAGACATTTACATAATCGTACCCTTGGCTGCTGAACAGTAGATAACATGTGACCTTTGACACTGAAGTATCTGGTTATTTTTCGCTGTGAGTCATCTAAGAGTACAACATCGATTGCAGGAACTGCAGTGACACACACAAAAATAAAAAGACACAAAATAATTATCTCAAAGTCGAGTCACGGTGATTTCACTGTCCTGACGACATGTGTGTGAGTTACAAAGAAGCCTTGTTAAAATGCAAGCCTCATATAAATGTAATATTGCTA
>JZLH01S0063305.1:0-18959 GCA_001188425.1 Eucidaris tribuloides | reverse complement strand
CCGCCACATTTGTAGATACATGTACATGCAAGTTGTGTGGATGTGCTATAATAGCAAAGCTGTTTTACTCAAGTATACTGGTATATTAAATATCAATCTGGAATTCCAATTATTTGCACGAATAGGCCTGTAATCATACCCACAATTCAGTTATGGTGAAAAAAGGTTACCAAGGACGTGTCGCATGGATAGGTGTCACATCTCCCCGTCATTTAATGCCGAGTTATAATTATCTTATGATGACGGTTTGTACACAGATGTGTCAGGCCTATGCGAAAATGTATGTACGCGAACATAATACCACCAGTGAAATATCTTGCAATGATTTTTTTATAAATAATATGCAAATGTCCGTGGGCACATACAGCCAAGAATGCCAAAAGTTTGACCAGATACCCATGAATAAATAACCATATATATAGGGAAAATGTGTACGGTTAAACTGTTCACTGATATTAGCTTTTTAAAGCTCCTGATGATGGTTTTGAAGTCCTAGTTTTTTTTTTTTTTTGGGGGGGGGGGGGTATTCATGTTTACACCATACTAGAAATACCCGTACAAATATAGGCTGTATAGTGCAATAAATGCTTCAATACCCCTTACACCTGTCTGTCATCTCCTCAGGGGACAGGGTTCCAAAAATTCGGCACCCATTATTTTTAGATTTCTTTTTTAATTCAGGAAACGAATCTGTTTTGAACCAAACGCTCATCTAGCAGGCATGTAAAGTAAACAAAAATGATGCGGGTGGCTGGATATTGTGAATGACTAGAAATCGCAAAATACTATCAAATTGAATGAATGGGTTCGAGTTATTTGTTAATTTTATAGGTCACTGATATCAATGTGTAGTTTGAGATATCCGCTGTACACGCGGCAATTGCCGCATTATGGATTTGTGGAGGGTCAGATTAACCCTAAAAAGCCCAAGGGGGGCACAATGTGCCCCCAACCAATTTTTTTTCGCCACTTCCAAAATTTTTGACGAAATTTGATCAAACTTGGTGACTTTTCCTAAAATTTTATGGCGAACATTTTGGTGTATAGTTTAGGGGTACCCGTGAAATCGTGTTGCCATGGCAACTACATTTTGAAGGTCATGCGTGTCATTTTTTTGATGTTTTATATTTTTTTCACTACACAGAAGAGTTACATGCCACTTGTTTTTCATATCTATTGGTTCAAGTATGACATGAAACTCATGTTTCATCTATTTAGAAATGTATTCAATACATTTCTTTTGTTTTTCTTTATTTTTGAAAGGTAAAATGGCGCCAAAAAACCAAACAATAAAAAATATTGAAAATTTATTTTTCTTGTTATTTTTCTTTATTTCCCGTTTTGAATTATTAGATTACGCAACATTTGATGTATCAAAGTCCATCAAAAAAGTGTACCAGAATGAAACAAAATTACATTTTTTTTTCGTGTTATTTTAACTCTTTGGTGCAACCAACAGTGCATAGTAATTTGTGCATATACTTCCCACTGTATGTATTGTAACACAAAATATGAACCCAAAACAGTCAAAGTTTACTCAAAATACTTATGGGCCATTCTTTGTCACGTGTGTGACCAAAAATATTACAAATTGCAAAATGTATCTCATGTAATTCCAAAGGCCTTGCAGGTACATTGTTTTGAAATGTAAATATATATGTTATATATGTCAATAGTGATCAAGTGAAAACATTTAATGTTATGTTAATCATACTTATTTAGGGTCAGAGGTCAAATAAGTTTTGTCACGTGTGTGACTTCACACGGAAGATGATTTTTTATAACTTAGATTCAACTTGCAAACTGTGTGAATTGTCAAACTCTACAATGTTTGTAATTCTGGCAGACTTTCATTATAGTGTAGTGAGTAGGAAAATGACAACAATTATTATTTATCTCTCACACGTATTTTTTAATGTATTTCTTTATGTGATGAAGTGTTGTCACGTGTGTGACATTTGGGTCGTCACGTGTGTGACATGTATATGTATAGCATACATGTACATCATGGTAATTTGGCAACGTGTCTCGTGAAGACCATACAGTAAGTACTAAAACAAGAAGTATCAAATCCACATTTAAAGGTGTTTATGGTTTTAAATGATACTGTGAAAGGGTTAATTTAGCTGTACTTCGTTAAGTGAACACAAAAGAACATGTCTTTATCATTGTAAAATCATTTTTTTAATATCACATGTTCACGTTGTACACTATCTTGGGTACATAACACCTAGGCACCAAGATGATGAAATAAATGCACAAACACATTTCTTTGGGGTTAATGTTGTATTTTATTGTACACTACATCACTTGTTTTATGATTACCTTGTAATAAACCTACATCTTATTCAAGACAAGGTTCAAAATCTGACCACCATTTGACTGACAAAAGTGTAAAAAAAAAATTTAAGGGGGAAAATTACCTGTTAGAAAATGAATTTAGGTCTTTTCTAAGGTAAAAATAAATGTATTTTCAGTTTTTGAAACCTAGAACCCAGTATCTTTCATACTTTTCGAGGAAAACTCAGATTTATGGCTATTTTTGGCCAAAAAAGGCCTTTTTGGGGTGACAAAAATTTTCACTAGCAACTTTGAAATGGTTGTAGTAGCCACAAAATAAGATCAATATTACTCTTTTTTGTTTATTTTCATTAGTTTGTAGCATATTCTTTCCAGTGAGACTGTATTTTGCTGTAATTTACTACATACTTTACATGTGGTAACTCACAGAAATTACCCTTTGCCATGACAAATGATACTACAAAAAAAAGCCCCTTTTCAGAGTGATGTGTCTTTTGAACCACTATAACATCTAATAGGAAGAGGCTAGAAGGCTGAATTTCCCATTGTTTTATGTAGAAGTTAATTAGCTACAAGCTTATTAGGATTTGATTTTACTTATAAACACTACACAAAAAGTAAGTTCCCCCTTGTTTAAAATACCATAACTTTTTTAATGAAATAAGTTTTAGCAAAATAATTTCGCAGGAATATTTGCACACTCCTTAACTAACCAATGTGTGAAAATAAGATCAATCCGTCAAGCCATGCATGAGTGAGCATGAATTAAAGGCGAAAATGTCACTTTTCAAAAGTCACAGGAGTCATCTCTTATGCCAAAATAATGGTAAATAATGGTATTTTTTGCTTTATTTATAAAGTGTGCTCACTGAACCCTGACGTGGTTACAACCTCTTACGTCCATACAACGTGTAAAGATACACTTTGCTGAAAAATATCAGATTTCATTTTTTCAATAAACTTAATGGATTTTACAATTTCAAAATTGAGGATGGATGGAAATTGTTAAATTGAGCTCACTGAAGCGTAAATATGCGGAAAAATCCAAAAGAATTGTAAGGGGGTCAAACGATAGCTGATTAACATAAATAGCGCTTAATCATTCAACAGAATTTGTCAAAATCCCGCATCACAAATCCCTCAAAATGACCCTTGTGACTTTTGAAAAGTGACATTTTTGCCTTTATTATGTGCTCACTCATGAATGACTTGACGGATCAATCACATTTTCACACAGAAGTTAGTCAATGAGTGCAGAAACACTCCTGCCAAATTATTCTGCTCAAAACTATTTCGTTAAAACGTTGTGAAATTTTCAAAAAGGGGGAACTTTTTTTTTGTGTAGTGTTTATATTGAAAAACTGAAGAAAAATGCAAAAATGCTACCCCTATCCCAAAGTGTAAAAACAAATCAGTGCATTTGTCAAAAAAATTATTCTGGGAAAACCACTCGAGCTACAGGCCTGAAAATTTAAGCAATTATGCCCCTTATATTTCCCCACGAGTGATTAGATTTCTGATATGGCTACCTTCGTACTTTTTTCAAAATATTTTTTTTGACAATTTAGATTCTACTAATTTTGAACCCAAAGATAAATGCACACCCTGTACAATGTATGTTTTCATAATGTATTGAAATTTATGGATATTTTCTCTTCAAAAACTACCCACCTGTTCATATGAATACATTTTCAATACCAAAAATGCAATATGCATACATTAGTTGTTGCTATGTCTGGCAAGCCTCCTGCAAGCTGTCAGGTTGCTAAGAGCAACCTTAGTCAAACAGAATGGTATGCATAAAATTTTGCATTTATTATGAAACTGTTCTAAAGGCAACACATGCCCTAGTCTGGCTTCCAGACATTTACATGTACATTAACCTGTCTTTTTTATTGATAAGGAAACTACTGTCTTCAGTCAACTGCTTTGAATAACAAGAGTCTTGATTTAAGGCGAAGTAATTATCTCTGGAGGTAAAACAGTCAGAGAGTAAGTGTACTATGGAGGTCAAAAAGTTGCATGGTCTAGAACTGAGACTACACATGCCCTATAGCTTCAATGCAACATACCCAAACCAAACAATTATGACAACATCGTCACGTGTGTGACCAATTAATTTGCTCGTTATTAATTAAGAATGACAATTTATGGTACTCATATTTGGTGTAAAGTAAGACACAACCAAACTAGCTTTTGACACAAAAAAGAAATATTATCAAGACAGTAGTTTTCTGCTGGGAAAAACTTATTATGTTTTCCTGTCACGTGTGTGACATTAAAAGTTGATTAATTTGTTTTGTTAATTACTCATTAATGAATGAATAAAAACTATTCTCTTTAGGTGGAATTAGTTTGAATGGGTGTGAACAAACATATGATACATCAATCTTCAGAAAGAAAGTTATTACACTCATCTTTTCACCAATCTGTTTAAGAGGAAAAAAGCTTGATATTTACATTATAACACATAGTTATGTAAATTTAGGCAAATTAGCATGAATATGGACTTTTTTCAAAGTGAAAAATATAATTCAATTAACTTTGGATTATGCTTTGCATGAATATGCAACTGAAAATTTCAAAGAACAAACTTTATTTTTTGACAATTTGTTTCACTTTTCAAAGAATGGCCCTTATTTTCTATCTGAAAATATCTGATCTTGTATAATTATTGACAAATTAATCACTTGTGCATGTATACATGGGAAATTAATGATGAAAACTTATAGAAATATTCAACAAAAAATTTTTTCTATGTATTCCATCATATTATGGTGAATAGCACCCCCATGTGGTGACCTTGTGAAATTTTGACGGTTGCGTTTTGTAGAGTTCCAGTTGCTTTGCATGTGTGCCAAATTTGAGAGTGACTGGTCAAAAAATAAAGATTTTAGAGAAGGGGGCACAATGTGCCCCCTTGGGCCACGGAGAGCCAAAAATAGCTTGGGCTTTTTAGGGTTAAACAGAGCTCAACTTTGATATCTGAGCAAAATGATAGTGCTTGAATGTTGTTGTTGTTGTTATTGTTATTGTTATTGTTATAGTTCCTGTGTTAGTACTGTATCCGATAACTATGTTCAATGTATTTTTTCTTCTTCTGGGTATCAGCCTTTGAAAGGTTTTTTATCAGCCTATTATGCTGACACCCCTCCACTTTCAGTAATGCCGTCTTGCCATTGGCTGTATATATTGTTTGTTTGTTTTGTAATTGTGTGTTTTGTGCAAATTTTTATTGTTGTATTGTACTTTTTTATCAGATTGTGGAAAATAAATGAATTTGAATTTGAATTTGAATGTTCAAATAGATAAAGAAGAATACACTTTGGAAAGTTATGCTTTCACTAACAAGATATATGTGAATAGAATAGATACCACATCGTGAATTAAGCACCCTGCCTACTTTTAATTATAACACAGTACATGTGGATATGGTAATGTCAAAATTGAAAATGATAGATTTTCACATTTTGAAACATGGTCATTTTGAAGTACATTTCTTCCAGGGCGTTATTTCAGTATAGACGTGATCTGAGAAATTAATAACATGAAATATAACGAATAGATCAATTTTTTAACTGGAAAGTTTATCAAATGATGCCTTTAAAGGCTTTGAGTTTATCCACATGTTCATGTCACGTGTTTGAATCAGTGGCCAAAACAGTCACGGGACAATGTTATTTCAATTATTATTTGTCCACTTATATCATGTATGATATAAGAATTCAGAGTTAGTATTCCCGGATGAAGTTTTGCCTTATGGAATTTGCGCCAATATTCGGCAAACATGGATTCTTGTCCGAATTTTCCCCAAGCATGCCATAATGAAGTCTACTGCTGTGAAGGAAGCGATGATATCATTTTATGACCCCGCTATCGGAGGTACCCGGACACATGTTTTTGGATTAATTTTGGCTTGACGCCTGAAAGCCACAATTAAGAGGGGGCTGGGACTTTTTAAAGGGAAGGGTAGCTGGAAAGGTTGTGAACTAACAAGGGCGACAGGCTATATATGCACATTTGGGCAATGCCCAATGAGCTGATTAAAACAATGATTGATAAATAATAAAAAATAATCTATAAACAACAAATCATAATCAAATCAAAATAAATGTAAATGAATTCATGAATAAATGAAATAAATAACTAAATAAATTAATAAGTAATTAAATCAATCAATCAATCAATCAATCAATCAATCAATCAATCAATCAATCAATCAATCAATCAATCAATCAATCAATCAATATAGAAAAGATGGAAAATTACGTAAACTATGCCCACACTCGTATAGTTAACCATATAAGTTATAACATGTACATAACATTCGTACCTATACTAATAAATCCATAAAATAGATACATACATACACATAAAATGTACAAGTAAATCAATCAATCAACCAACCAGTCAGTCAGTCAGTCAATCAATCGATCGATCGATCGATCGATCGATCGATCAATCAATCAATCAATCAATCGATCGATCGATCAATCAATCAATCAATCAATCAATCAATCAATCAATCAATCAATCAATCAATCAATCAATCAATCAATCAATCAATCAATCAATCAATCAATCAATCAAATAATATTCTTCAGTGCTTGGCAAAACAAGGCGGTTAAGAACGTTGAGGGTCACCAGAAGTAAACAAAACTACATTCATGCAGTCCTCAAATTTTGTGTTATTTTTTCCATTTTTCCAAATAAATAAAACACCATTAAAGTAATATATCGTATAGGAGTACGATGTAAATACCAAACAGGCAAAGAAGTTATTTTCTATCACCCATCGTCATTCGTCAGTCTTATGCAAACTTTTTGTACATTTCCGACAACACACAATTGCTAAAATTTCAACCAAACTTGATACATGTACCATCATCACACGGACGGGATCAAAATTTTGTTCGAATGGTTCGTGGACTGTATTCCAAAAAGAAGGTAATGATCATAAGAATAAAGTCGTTCATGCTACATCCAAATGGTCTCTTTTTGGCCCCAAGGAAGAGTGAGAATATCATTATTTTTATTTGGGGGAGGGGGTGTTGATTGTGTATGAGAATTAACAGAAAGTGGAAACAAAAGTAAAACGTTGCTCATTTCTCCCAAATCAATGAATAGATTTTGACCAAACTTGGTAGAAATGATCCGTAGACGGAGGTGACCTTTAGCTGAAGTTCAATCGAGGGGTGTGCCTTTCACTAAGGCGAGGCGAAACATCAGTGGCTTTGTGACGGTGTCCTATAGGGTAAAAGTTGGACCGGGGGGGGGGGGGAGGTGTGAACAAAACGGGGGGATTTTTTTTTTTTTGCATTTTCTGAGGCTTTGTATGAAAGGCTTTTGAAATCAAACTTTGTATCATCCAATCATCCAGAGAGGGAGGGGCTATAAAGTTGCTCTAAAAGAGTAAGATTTCCCAGGGAGAGAGACCCGCGGACAGTGCCCCATTAGCGAACTAATGCTCAAGTGCAGAAGCTGATATTTCATGTAACGAGTGGGGGGGGGGGGGGTCGAAAATTCCGCGAAAACACGAATGGCAAAATGAAAATATCCTCGCGTGCGGTAAAAAAAAAAAACGCACTGAGGATACACATTTTCGTTAAAGTGATAGACTAACATTGTGGAGCTTCAATTCAAAAAATAATTGTCAAACTTTGATATCTGAGCTACATAGTAGTGTTTGAATGGACAAATAAACACCCTAGAATACAAAAGTTTGGAAATTTATGCTGCCACTGGCAAGATATGAATGAATAAACAATTAATACTCGGGGCGAGTAGAAAATAGCCTAGATCTTCGCACAGTAAGTCTATGGGAGGAAATGGGCAGGTGAATCCGGTCAACTTACAATTTTTCACTTTTTTAAAGCACTTAATAATCATTTTGAAACAATTTTTTCAGGGCTGTATTTTTAGACCTTATCATAAACACTGGTAGCACGGGGAGTCATGTAGCTCAGATTTTTTTTAATTGTGGTAAATGTTAGCCAGTGACTTTAATAAGTGGAAAGTGTGACTTTGGAATCCCTCTCCCGCTATATTGATAAAATTTGATTTGATGATATACTACAATCATGTGAATAATAATCAATCAATCTTTTGAACAGGTTCACAGAAGCAAAAGCCATCAAAAATTCAAAATAGAAAAGAAAATATTATATTCAGTCTTACAAATCGATGGGGAGGGACGATCCCCGATAAAAATTCAAGAGGGGGACACGTCCCCCGTCCCCATCTCCATCGCCGCCCATGCTCGAGTGAGAGACAAAGCTCACCGGACCTCTTGTTATTATAGCTATTCTTTATAATTTGGACCCCAAATGCACACAGGAATCGCAAATACAGGCTAGCTGAAATTTAAAACGAATTTTGGGTCTCCCTTTTTTGGTCCCAGAGTTAATCACCTAAATTGATGCCATGAGACTTGTAATATTTGTATGCTCACATTACTATGTCAAACAAAATATGGCAGAATGGGCAGATCTCGGTTAAAGAAAAAATGTGCTCGTACCATACGTCCTTGATTATAATTGAATTGATGTGTTCTTTGGGGTTCGTATCAAACATTTCTTATCACCGGAACAGTTTAATGTTAAGTGTTTACACGTCTTGATAAGGATGGCGATTAAACATGAAACACACCGAATGTTTGTATTTCATTGCGTATGACGAGTGGATATGTTTGTGCTTACGTGTGTGTTTATGTCGTTCACCACTGTGTGTATGTATGTATGTATGTGTGTGTGCGTGTGTGTGTGTGTGTGTGTGTGTGTGTGTGTGTGTGTGTGTGTGTGTGTGTGTGTGTGTGTGTGTGTGTGTGTGTGTGTGTGTGTGTGTGTGTGTCGTCGTGCGTGTTGTTGTTCGTTGGTGTGTGCCTGTCTGTGTGTATTTCTGCTTGCGTGCGTGTGCCTGAACACAAGTTTGTCGACAAACAGGCGCCATTTTCAATGGTATATAGTGAAAAAATAAGCTTACAGAGTATGGATAAATTAATCTCTTAAAGGTTAGTGACATGATTGGGAACACTTGAAAATGCCCCAAGAACCCTTGAAAATGCCTCAAGAACCAAATGACTTGAAATATATACCAACTGTACACTTCCTGGAGTGGATCTCCCAGCTGGAAGGATTTGCCTCTAATTTGTTTACTTAAGGATAATCAAGCATAAACATAGTAGTATTTTAATTTTATCGGGGCACGATAAAAATAGGACCCATAGGGAGCCACACAGTAGGTTTGCCTACCACAAGGGATATTGACATAAGTTATTTAAGAATGAGTCAACGTTTGACTACAAGATTTTCACAGGAGAATCCTTGCATAGTTTACTTGATTCTAGAGTAGTTTTAGCCCAAGTTGAGGACTAGACCCAATCATGTAATTTACCTTTAAATGTGGCGAATGTTGTTTGTCCATGATATTACAATACATAATGCACGGTAGCTCATACACCACCAGATCAGTTTCTTTATTCCCCCTTGAATTGTGTGTACTGTATACTATAATGCATCTGTGTACCTACAGTTTGTACTTTTGGCCTAGACGGAAAGTAAACAACTAACTAAAAGTCGACGTGTACTGAAGTAGGCCTACAGTCCGATAGACTTTTGCACATGTATTTCTGAACATTTGTATACCTGAGCCTTCATAAACGCTTTCCCCGTATAAACGACCGTGGTTCCCTTTTTTCCACGATGGACTTTTGGACAATAGCAACTCGACAGAAAGTATACCGAGCGTTACAGTTCACGAAGCAAAAATATTGAAACCTTGTGTAGACCTGCTTGGTTTGTGTGCTGGTTTTTTATGCTACTGTATAACGGGGGGGGGGGGGGGGGGGCTTCAAGCATGCCTAACAAATCACTGCCATTTCAACGCACTTGACTCATTGCATAACCCATTGAACTTGTCTTTTCTTCATTTTTTGGAAGCCCCCCCAGTATGGCTGACATAAACTCCGGTGTTCTAAGACCAAATTGGTCTATACTGGCCGATTTCAAGTAGTCACTTAATTGTTATGTCGTTTTTCGACACACCGTCTAACATCCATCTGGCATGTATGTATAGGCCTAAATCTATGTGTTCGTGACAATAAATTTACATGCCTCTCATGGCGTGACTCAAAGCTATGTGTACACATGCACATACCCGCAATCTGAGTAAATGATGGGGCAAAATGGGTGTACACTGTTGTAACAAACCGTCATCTACAGTAATGATAAGTTAGCCATGCATCGGTAAGATCAGTTGATTCTGTCGACACAACTACACACGTTGAGATTGGGTGAAAGTTTTTCTTTCTTAAAGTGATAGGCTAACATTGTGGAGCTTCAATTTCAAAAAATTGTCAAATTTTGCTTTCTGAACTACATAGTAGTGTTCATATGGACAAATAAACACCCTAGAATAAACAAGTTTGGAAAGTTACACTGCCAATGGCAAGATATGCATGAATAAACAATTAAAACTCGGGGCGAGTTTAAATAGCGTAGGTGTACACACAGTAAGTCTATGGGAGAAAATGGGCAGGTGAATCCGATCAACTTACGATTTTCACTTTTTTACAGCACTAAATAATCATTTTGAAATACAATTTTTTCTGGGCGTCATTTTTCGACCTTATCAAAGACAATGGTAGCATGGGGAATCATGTAGCTAAGATTTTTTTAACTGTGGTAAATGTTAGGGCTCATCACCTTTAAGTTAGTGACATCATTGGGAACACTTGAAAATGCTCAAGAACCAAATGAGTTGAAATATATACCAGCTGTTCACTATCAGATGTGGATCTTCCACCTGGGAGGATTTGTCTGTAATTTGTTTACTTAAGAGATATCAAGCATAAACATAGGAGTATCTTATTCTTTGCCGGGTAGGATAAAATAAGCCCAATAGAGAGACACACAGCAGGTTTCCATGCTACTATGATATTGACATTGTTTGTTTTAGAATGAGTGAACGTTTGACTACAAGATTTTCACAGGAGAAGCCTTGCATAGTTTACTTGATTCTAGAGTAGTATCAGCCCAAGTTGAGGACACCCCCAATCATGTCATTTTCTTTAAAGTCTATCAGTGTTGGGTGTCTCGAGACGTGTCTCGGTCTCGAGACATGTCTCGAGACAGTGTTTGTGTGTCTCGTGTCTTGTCTCGGTCTCGAATGCTAATGTCTCGGTCTCGTCTCGGCTGAAACTGTCTCGGACCCAACACTGCGGTTTTTTTTGGGGGGGGGGGTTGGGCACATAACCCGGGGACGTCGATCCATTTTCGGATGAAAGGGGGGGGGGTAAAAGTAAGAACACTTGTGGAAATCTTTGGCGCACTCAGCGCGCAAAATTGCAATATAAAAAATAATCTTTACCGCGCGTACTTCACATTGAGTGAAATTAATCACATAAACCAAGAATACATGACGTTCATCGAAATAGTGCATTTACACATTTTACGTGTTTGTTATGACGTTATTAAACAACATGATTTCATCGCGATCACCAGTTAACGCCCTAAATAAAATATGGTACATTCAACGCTCTTATTTTACGTCATAATCATTTCTCGTGCAACAATCCATTATCATATTTACACAACAATATAAACAAGTGTTGTTGACATTCCGATAACCCCGTATAGGCCCGTTATAGTAAACAACTCCTCGATCATCGAGTGAATGCGGTGTCAAGCCAATGTCAGCAGTTCGACTTGACTGCTTGTGCATGCGACCGTTTAGGCACATTTTTTTTTTTTACATGTTTCATTAAATCAAATCATCACAATTACATATGTACAAATAATTCAAAATGATTCCTAATGGATAGCAATACAAAAAGATGACAAGCATGACAAGTAAAATAACTCAGTTTCGTTCAGGCATGTTTCAGGAGAGCATACTATTTATATTTGTGGGATAGTCATGGACTATAGCCAACGTTTTGAAGAACAAACAACAAATAATAGAACCATAAAACTAGACCTTTGACCTGACATAAATGCAGTTGAGTGTGGAATTATTGATCAATAAATTCTGCGCAGGGGCGACGCCAGGGTAAAATATTAGGAGAGGCAGAAAAATCTGTCAGGAAAATTGTGCCCGCTTTAATTTTTTTACCTGCCAAATTACAAGCCAAACATCATCGGACAAGCGGAGGCAGGGGTCGACGACGACCAAAACCATTTTTGCCCGCAAAAGATTATTTTTACCTGCCCCCCCCCCCGGGGGGGGGGGGAGACAGGGGGCTGACGACAACCAAAAAGAAAATAGGGGCGGGGCACCCCCCGCCCCTGATTCTGCGAGCTTTTGTCTCATTGTTGCAATGCTGCAGTATCACTCTTAAAAATCCCGGGTCAGACTAACTCGGAAAAGGAATCCGTTGGGGGCACACTCGGAAAAGGGTCAGTTTCAACCAAATTGCGGGTCAAGGTTGACCAAATTATGAGTCAACCTGACTTGGATTTTGGTCAAACTTGACCAGAAATGTGGTTAAACTTGACCCTTTTCCAAGTGTGCCCCAACAGATTCCTTTTCTGAGTCAGTCTGACCCGGAATTTTTAAAAGTGTATATTAAAGGCATCGTTTAACATTCCAGATTAAAACAAATCAGAGCTACATGCTCTTCAATTCTTTTATAGTGTCTCTGACGAGTCTAAAATGAAACTCGAAGAAAACCGCAGTTCAAAACGATCATAAAGTGCTTGTAAAACGTGAAAAGCAGTGAGCAATCATTTATGGTTTCCCCCAGAAACAATTATGATATAGAATTTTCGTCCCCGGTACATGTGCCGATATTTATCCAGTGGCGTAGCCGGGGTGGGGGCAAAGGGGGTCAAGGCCCAGTGCCTGTGATTGGTAAGTGAAATACAAAAAAAAAGGTAAATAGATAAATATAAATATAAATAATTATGTTTGCAAGTTTGCACCTTGTAGGTGCATATTTATGCAAATTTGTGGATGTTTTCTCTTCCGAAGCATGGTGTGTGTTATTTTTATCATCTGTTTCTATGAATACAATTTCAATACGGAAAATGCAACTTGCATACATTATACTATTTTCTATGTCGGACAAGCTCAGACAAGCTTTCAGGTTGTCAAAAACAACCTTTGTTTAAAGGTATGCATGGAATTTGGATATATTACGAAAACGGCCTATAGGTCCAAAGTTTGCACCTCAAAAGGATGAAAATAATGCACCTTCGGCTTCAACACTATATGAAAAATACACATCTTCACGGCCAGCGTGTTGGCCTAGTGGGTTGAGCGTCCGTCTCACGTGCGGAAGGTCGCAGGTTCGAGCCCCGGTAGGGTCATAATATACGTATGAGTTTTTAAATATTTGTAAATGATAATAAATTGAATTATAATATAGATAATATACCAGTAAATAGCAATCGAATTAACGTAAATTGTGGTTCACAAACACACATAAACAGTTTGCAAGAAAAAGAAGAATACTTTTTGAAAAATTTAAATGGTGCAATCCTGCACCTTTCAGGTGCAACTTTGCACCTTTCAGAAAGGTGCAAAGTTGTACCTTTAAAGGTGCTCCCGGTGTGACATTGGTCTGCACCTTTAAAGGTGCAAAGTTGAACCTATTTTTCTTAGTGTGTACTTGAAACAAAAATCACTTCGCTTATCAATAATTACAAAAACAAAATAATTAATGATTATGATCTTCAAAATTGTCTGTTATATTAACAGCACGAATAATACAAACAGATCACAATTTCTCCGAACCAAGGTACACAAAATTGCAGGTTTTAAGAAAATTTCAAATTTTCACCCCTTCTCACACCCTACCCCTTTCATAACTGTGTGTGAGATGTAAACTTGATTATTCGGGTACAGTGCCAATGGAAATTAATGAAAAAACACATTCACTTTACTTATCAATTACAAAACGAAAAAATAAATCTTTGGCAATTTTCCCTTAGATTTCACGGAATGACGCGGAAGAACAATTATAATCCTCTATTTATAGCAAGAATATAATTAAGAGACAATTTTTATTTTTCAAAACCAATACACCAAGCATGACGCAAATTTCCCGAACTTGCGTGTGCTTCATAACCGCTCGCTCGCTGACGGGTTTAGCTCCCCATAATTCAAAAGTAAAATGCGTACCTCTCTACAATGATCAGCTGAAGCCTTGGCCTTGACCTTGAGGGTTTGGGCTTTGAATATAACACTGACACTCTATGTATGTATGTATGTTTGTATGTATGTATGTATGTATGTATGTATGTATGTATGTATGTATGTTGTATTGTATGTATGTATGTATGTATGTATGTATGCATGCATGTATGTATGTATGTGAGTATGTGTGTATGTGTGTATGTGTGTATGTATGTATGTATGTATATGCGCGTGTGTGTTGTGTGTATTTGTGTGTGTGTGCGTGTGCGTGTGCGTGTGTCCGTGTGCGCGTGTGTGTGTTTGTGCGTTCGCACATGGGTATTTTTGTGTGCATGTGTACGTACTACACATGATCAGAGACATACTTTCACTTTCGATTATTTGTTAGGTTTTATGTTATCTTTTCATCGATCATTTATAATTTTGTGTAATGTTTTGTTGGCTACCGTGTGTCAATGCCATTTATAACAGGAAAAAATACAATCGCAGTACCATGTCCATGTCGCAGATACTGAGATTCGAAGAGTAAACACAATAGAAATCAAATCCTACTTTTATAGCTCAAATTACTAGAACAGACCAGTACATGACGGATCGATTGCGATCTGTAACACTTTAACCGATACTTCACATTTCTGTACAGAATAAATAATGAAGACCTGTTGGATTTTCCCAGTTGGAATTCAAGCTCATACACACACCACAGCACATTTTGGAATATTGTTTTGATCTTTTTGTTACACAAAATGGATGACGTTTTTAGAGAGTTTCGCGACCAACTGGATGAAAGAATTCATCACGTAACCAGCATCGCTTCTAGGGCGCTACGAAATCGCCTTCGAGATGGTAGGTAGTGTTATGTACAATAAAATTATTAAATAAACATGGCGTGCATATATTTCAAGCCAATATGAGGGTAGACTTTTCTGTAGGAAGAGACTGGTCTGATCTGACACACGGCTGTTCGTTTTAATTATACTGTTGAATGCATACAGACAGTTCTACGACAGTGAGTTGAAAACGCAATAGATTTTACTGAAGCTTACACTGATGACTAAATTATTCTGAAACTGTGTTATGATGAAAGATTTTTCTCTCGTCATCGGTATTATCACCTTCATTCGAACATCGTCACCATCATCACCAACATCACGATTACAATCACCATCAATTCATCAACGTAACTTGTTGGTGTCATCACCATCATCGCCACCACGCCACCACTACCGCCACGGCGCTACCGCCGCCGCCACCACCACCACCACCACCATCACCATCACCATCACCATCCCCATCACCAATCACCATCACCACGACCCATCACCACACCACCTACTCCCATCACCAATCACCATCACCATCACATCACCATCACCATCACCATCCACCATCACCATCACCAATCACCCATCACCAATTCACCAATCACCATCACCATCACCATCACCATCACCATTACCATCACCATCACCACCACCACCCACCATTACACCATCATCACCTACCATCACAACCATTGCCATCTCCACCACTATCACTACCACCTCCACCACTACCACCACCCCCACCACCATCACCACCACCACCACCACCATTACAACCATCTCCACCACCATCTCCACAACCATCACCATCTACACTACCACCACCATTACCACCACCACCACCACCACCATCACCACCTCGATCACCATCGTTTGCACCATCACCATCGTTTGCACCATCACCATCACTAACACTATCATCACTTCACCACTACCATCATTATCATCGTCATCGCTTTCTCCATCGCCATCACCATTTGCCGTCCCCCACCATCACCATCACCATCACCATCACCATCACCATCACCATCACCATCACCATCACCATCACTATCACCATCACCATCACCATCACCATCACCATCACCATCACCATCACCATTACACCATATCACTTCCATCATCGTTCTAACTTCTATACAATTTCGTCGTTGTCGTCGTCACCTCCATCTTCATCGTCGTTTACTACAGCCATCATTCATCACTTTCAATTGTAGTTTGTGACATTTTATTGGAAAATATATGTAGATTAATTTGAAAATTCACTAGATTTATATTTCTCACTTATATCGAATGATATTGATGAAACAATGGTACTAGCAATTATGTATATTCCAATGCTCCATTTTAACCCGACAATCAATATGCGTTCTCTTTCATTATGAATATTATACTGTCAACGAATACCACCTCGTTGCGAAAAAAGAATGATATTTACCGGTAACAAAATACCTCACTCGACCCAGAACCCTGAACGCATTGAAACTGATTACAAATCACATATGTTTGGACGATATGGAGCTGAATCCACCGAGCCGTGGAATAGAAATATACAGTAGGCCAAGATAATATGTGCCTATTTTTATCAAATTTTCTGAACTGCTGAAAACACTTATAGTTACCCGAATTGCGTTGTCGAATACTAGTAGCAGTCCAAAATGCCTCAAAATCCAAATGAGTTGAAAAACATTACACCAACAAACGCAATTACTCGCGTGAATATTCACCGTGGTAAGATTTGTTTTAAGTTTGTTAGTTGAAGTGAGCAAATATATTCCTTCAAATGATTCAAAGCAATCCCATACATATTACACAATCTTTTATCATTGGGGACTACATAAATTATAAAACTACGCAGTGAAGTAAAAGCAACTGACTGTTTAACAAGAAAGTACACATTTGCCTGCCAAGATGCGAACGTGGTCTGCGAAACTTTCACAGCAAAAGTGTTTCCATAAAGACAAGACTACTTCTGAATAGCTCTCTCAGCGGAGTTTGTCAGAAACTTGCTCTGGAGGATACAACCCTTTATACACAAAAGTGACGATACAATGAAATCTTCTAATGGATCGCCCGAGTTGGCCGTCGAGTGAACGTCTGGCCTAATTGTCAGAGCGGGCCGCTCTGTTCATTCACAGATATAAGTTCTCCTATATCTGTGTGTTCATTCACAGACGTACTAGATTTATAAATCTAATACGTCTGTGTGTTCATTGTGGACGAGCGACCCCAACGTTCGCTGTGAGGAGTTCGTTGTTCGTGATCTCTCTTTGTCACGACGATGATAATGAACAAAAGTGGTTATATTCCTCTTGTACTCTATAAAATGTTCTTAATGTAATATTTTTATAGACTGAAACGTGTAGTGGCAAGATCGAGTTTACAAATGACCATTCAGGTTGGGTTCTCTACATATAAAAATATTGGCGCACACTAATTGATTGATTATGATTGATTGATTAACTGATTAACTTATTGATGGACGGCGCTCATTGTAGTTTAACTTGTCAACCGCTTTATCAACGGAACGCCCAGCCGCCACCATAAATTAAATTTTTATCGATCGGCTTAGGTCTATTGTTTGTTCCTGATGTTTTTTACTTGTTTCTGCACTGGGCTCTTATCTTTTTACTCAACTATGCAATGTTATACTGCTGTTTTGCTGCAAAGTTACGAAATATTGAATGTTCATAGAGTATATAGGCTGGACTTACTTGAAATGAATTGGACAACGTTTCGTCTACTCCTGTAGATGTTCATGTTGCGAAAATGAGATAATAATCACTGGTGGGTTTCGTGTTTGTCAGAATGAGGGTAATTAAATGTATATATCACCGGGAGATAACATAAAGTTGACTAAATAAGAACATAAAAATGTCTGCAAAATTTTAGTAAAGTGAAATTATAATTCTGTCATTCAATCTGTTTATCCCATAACTTTCTGATTTGTGCACGCTATTTACACAGACTGTTAAACTATTCTGATTCCCCATGTCGTGACGGTCTCGTTATTTTGAACGAAAGTTGCTGGTAGCTGGCATAAAACCGTGCCAGTTGATATTGGCCCTGGCCTGTATTTGCCTAGTCCTATACTAAAATATGAATTCCAGCATTTGATTAATGTTACTCGACCTCTTCATTCACCTTCTCCAAGAACTACTTGAAAGTCAACTTGAAAGCACATGTCAGGAATGTAAGGGTAGGTTTGCTTATACCCGGATAGCTGTAAGAATGTGAGTTGACAATATAGGAAAATTATCTAAATAAAATGAAAATATTAATCACAAGCCGTAACCTGCCACATAAAGGAGTTCCCTTTCTCGAAGGTAGGCCTATAGTAGGCCTATACATTTCTATTTTGATTTGTTTTGTCCTTCTGCCGTTGCATGATCTTGCAAAAAAATCATAATGTAAAAATATTGTATAATGCATTCTTGGACATTCATTACAGCTCTCTACTTTTTGGAAGTGTCTAACAGGTAATTGCAATCGCAGTTGAATGATTAAAACCTCCCCTATAGTTAGCAGTTATCAATGAAGTTGTGTGCAGTTAATGTGGGACAAAAGTTCTCTTTTTCGGACACTCCTCCTAACCGAACGAGGGCCGCAACTCGATCAATTGATCGATCGACGTCGATTAAGGCTATCGCGTATCGATAAATAACTTTCACGTATTGTGTTTGTGTTTTGCAGATGCTG
>JZLH01S0063300.1:15145-27241 GCA_001188425.1 Eucidaris tribuloides | reverse complement strand
GAAAATGTCATGTTTTGCAAGATGAACTGTGAATTGAAGAAAATGACACTTTCTGTTTTTGAAGGGGTGGGGGGTGGGTTGTATCTGAATCATTGCTTCATTTTTGCTTCATTTCAAATCCTCAGCATGCTCAGAGAAGAGCTAATGTCAATTCTGTGGCAAAAAAGACGAAATAAAGCAATAATTCAGATACAATTACACACCCCCACCCCTGAAAAAGAAGAAAATGCATTTTTTTTTAATTCACAGTTCATCTTGCAAACATGACATTTTCTTCTTTTTATGGGGGTATATCTGAATCAGTGCTTTATTTTTGTCTTTTTTAGTCACAAAATTGATATTAGTTCTTCTCTGAGCATGCTACGGATTCAATCCTGTGCACATCAGGTGAGAGCTTCTGCAGCACCGGTCTGTGAGGCATTAAACAATGACTATAAGAACACAATTCTGTGCGCAAATGCATTTTTGGCCGATTGCACAAAAGTGGGTTGTGCTCACTCATGCGGGAAATACTTTCAATACCAATAGTGTCCAAGGTGTCCAAGGTAAAATATTTATATCAAAAAATAATCTCAAAATCACAGAAACAATTTTTAATAAATTTTTTTCTAAGTGTCTATTTTTTTGATACACACTGTATATTACTTAACTTGTATTATACTTAAATATACCCTCATTTGTCGTACTGTAATGTTGTGTGGGCATCACGAATAATGGCAATATTATGAGACAATATAGGCTGCAGAAAAGAGCGGTAAGAGCCATGTGGAATTTACATTACAATGAATCAACAGCTAATTTCTTTATAAACTTGAAAATTATTAATGTGTATAACTTGTATACATGAAATCTCGCTACACTACTGTTTTCTTACCATAAGGGCTTGTTGCCCGATTCATTAGTGAGATACTTTTCATTTAATGACAGCACACACTCATTTCACACGCCAATCTCATGACTTTCATATTCCATACACACGAACCACGTTGTCACAAAAATCTGTTTATTTCTCTGGTCCCAAACTTTGGAATTCCTTACCTACGTCACTGAAAAATACCACATCTTTGAAAACATTTAAGAGAATTTATAGGGAAATGTTATTGTGTAGTGACTGATTTATTATCTAAACATTGTCTACGACTAATCAAAACCTATTCCTCCAGATTGTTATACATGTACATGTAAATGCTTTTGATGTCCCCCGGGCTAGGGAGGGGGGGGGGTATGATTCTTGCTGTTCTTTTGTACTTGTTTTGTTTGTATGTCAGCTGTTTATGTTGTTTTATTACGTACATCCCTTTATTGTTTCACTTGTAAACACGGGATCAAGCTCACCAAGATTTATCTAATCTTTAATTTGATTCCCACTCATTTTGCAAATTTATCGTCATGTACGTCTGTAATATTACTGTTCTTTTATTTACTATGCATTTGTGTCTTTTCTATTGGTATATTGGTATATTTCATTGTTTGCTATGAACTTTTTGATTTGTTGAATGAGTAAATAAAACTTGAATTTGAAAAATAAAAACAAATGAGTAATACTCTGAAACAGACACTAAACGTAGATGTTGCATATTTATAATTTATTTCTTTGTTACATGTGTATTAATTCATGATAATTAATTCAAAGGTAGAATCAATTTTATCATTTTTTTGTAACATTGCTAGACAGAATTAGATGCAAATGACAGAAATTGATTTCACCGTGTCATTTTAGCCGACACCATGCTCCTTTATTCATGACAAATTAAAATTTCCCTTTACCAAGGCTTGTCGTTTTCTAATTGTGTAATTTCACTTTTTAAAGAGACTCCGTTTAGTTATCAACAAACTAAAGAAAAAAGTGCGGTCTGCCCACCATAAAATATATTTTGACGAAAAAGTATAATTGGCATAAAATGGTACTCGTATATTTACGATCTATGATTCGCATGACGGATAACTATCTGTTATCTTATTGCATGCTATCAGTGAAAGGAACATAAATATCATTTGGTATGTCAAGTAACACACATCTGTCGTTTGTACAATATATACACTAAACTAAAACATGAAACGATAAAACTGGTATTTCTACGTACTAAAACCATTCTAAAATTATAACGATAATTAACCCTAAACAACGACATTATCACATTTACTGAGATTGCACCTCTTTTGCACTCAAATATAGTATATTCACATGACAAAATTATTATTTTCTTGTTTTATTTTACAGAAACATCCTCTTATTTCTTTCATACTACGGGTGCCAGTTAAATGTTTAGCCTAAGGCAAATAGAGTAAAATGACTTCACTCTGAGATGGGGAATGTATAGACTTGAATACAACCGTTGATTCTTGCCATGAATAATGAATCGCGTGTCTTCTACGCATTCACGAAATGCAATAAAGTCTAGGTTTTGACACTTTTTGTTAATGCCAGGTAAATGACCCGTGCGTTTACGAGTATATTGCAAAAATTCATGAAGAGGAAAAAAGATCAACCCAGTTCGTACGATAGAATTACGCTAATCCATCAAAACCCTTTATTGTATATTGCAGCGCACCACCAAAATAATAACGACACTGCATTGACCATAATTCGTCGGTATAGAACCAGGAGGGCGTTAACGCAGAACCTGTTGAGAACCAGAAAGGCGTTAACGTTAGTGACTTTCTACAGTGAAAGCGCCCTTCTGGTTCTCAACAGGTTCTGCGTTAACGCCCTTCTGGTTCTATATCGACTGTTGATAAATTTAAATTGTCTCATCAACACGCTGGCTTCATAATTTTAGGGGACAATAATGAACTGAACACAGACACAATCTGCGCAAATTGTAACTTGAATAAGCCCCAAGATAGAGAACGCCATCTTGAACGAAATTTTAAACAACGTCAATGGTTCACGGGGCGGATCCAGAAATTCCAAAAAAAGGAGCGGGTCCCTATTCGGTGTCAGAGTCAGAATCACTCGGAAATGGGTCACAAAGACACGAATTGGAGTGAAAAAAACTGACTCGGGGGAACGAGTTACAGTACTGACTCGGTGACTCTAAGAGTACATCATACGTGTATGTATATTCTCACTCATCCAGGTAGTAGATCATGAACTTGGAACTTAAATCTAGTCAACTGGACTTACTTGTTTGTTGAAAAGCGACGTTTCACTTCCTATCCGGGACGCTTCATCAGGCCGACTGATCTCCGGCGGCAATTGATTGATGACCCGTGACGGGGTCGAAGAATTCGTCGTCATCCTAGATCGTGAGGCACGGTGGTTTGAGAGGGGAGTTAAGGAGTCGATTTACGTGAAAAGGGAGGAGCCATCTCTCAACAGGGGCCTGATTCCTGCGGCACAACTTAGCCGGGGTCTACAACTCGGCAGTTCGGAAAAATCCCCGACGTTTTCCAAAATTCTTCGACCCCGTCACGGGTCATCAACCAATTGCCGCCGAAGATCAGTCGACCTGATGAAGCGTCCCGGATGCTAAATTTTTATTCCCACGAGATTTTCTCGCACGGCGCATGCGTACTTTCACTACGGTTTTAACGTCTCACACTTTCGAAACCGTTGGTATTATTGCTAAAGAAGACGTCAACGGTCGAGCGCTTTGTGTGGCTACATTGGATAGCTCGCTGTATTGAAGGCGCGTTTTGACCCGGGTTCGAATCCCGCAGTACGGTTTTGTTTTTGCAGCGGTTTATTTCGTCAATGTCGTGGGAAAAAAATTCGCGTCCCGGATAGGACGTGAAACGTCGCTTTTCACCAAACAAGTAGGTCCAGTTGACTAGATTTAAGTTCCAAGTTCAAGAGTACGTCATCAAAATGCACCGTTAAACATAAAATCCCGCTGAAGAAGAATGGCCATTTGTCACTCGCTGATCCCCCATGAACGGCCCCTCATTGTGCTCCACCTCGCTGTTTTCCCCCTCTGAGAACGTCCGGTAATCGAGGTGACTCCTCCCCGACGTCGTCCGGGGCGTGCTGTCGTGCCTGACGTGGTAGAGGATGTCCGACCGGAATGACGGAATGATGTCGATCTCCACGGCTCTGGCGAAACTCTTCCGGGTCCAGCCGTACACCAAGCTGTTGACGAAGCCTTGAAGTGGAGTTACAACTGCCTATGAAATATAATAACATGCATATACTGTATCAAAAAAAAGTAAATAAATAAATAAACATACTAGCCCATTCAGACAAAGCTGGGACCCGTTGAATAAAATATTAACCGGAGAAAAACTCCGGTTATTTTAACCGAAGTTTTTTCTTATGGGAAAATGAATGGTAAAATCACGCTAACCGGAGTTTTCATATTTATTTAACCAGAAAAACACCCTCTTCAGTTAAAATTTTATGCAACGGGCCCCTGGATTTCCACGGGGCCCTGTGAAACAATGCTTGATATAAACAAATCAAATATATGTATACAAAGTTGAATACACAAAAACAAATTACGTAATAACATGAATGCATGAACATAAATTGCACATAATCACTGGAATTACATATTTTATATGAGAAGGTTGATTATAGCAGTCAGCAAGAAATTCAGGTTTCATTTATGCAATTTGTTTTAGATTTCAGGATTTGTGATTTAAATGCATTTATTATTTGACAAGATTTGACAGAAAATGGCAACTTATTCCAGAGAACAGTTCCATAATTAATGCAGGTATTTTTTTAATCCAGTTCTGCAAAACTCTGCCTTGAAATATAAATATGTTCATGTGTACGGAACTCGTTTTTTTTTCATGGGGGTGGAGAGCGGAGCAATATTTTCTTATATGATCAATGCCCCAACATTCAAGGGAAACAATTATGGAGTTGGTTTGTTACAAACTTGTTGACATTTTCGATCTACGGTTCACAAGCCCTAACCTAAGCGTGTACTAAGTTTTGTAATTCAGAAGAATAAACACAAAATTGAGGCAACTATAATTTTACGGAAAGCTAAAAAAAAGTACCACAGGGACGAAAAAAGGTTCTGGATAAAGTTTGTGTCTTGTATTCGCAATATAACAATTACATGTATATATTAAAGTTCTTATATATCCCTGTATTCGCACTTCTCAATGAAATTCATGTAATATTATATTTCCTAAAGTGTATCTCTCGTGGCATATAAATCTCCTTTTAAAGATGTACTCCAGCGCGCCCCAGACACACCCTATCTGAAAGTTAGTTCTCCACTTACCGTTACGATGTATAACCAGTATAAATGCTCGATATTTGCGTCTTTGTAGAATGTAACCAGACCCAAGGCAAATGCTGTAATAAAGAAATTGAAACAAAACAAAAACAAAAAAACAATCAAACAATCAAAAAAGAATCGGTTATTGAGGCTTAATAATTAAGGGTCGATTTGACGCGAAATACCGTAATTCAACAGAGAACTCCATCTAACTTCGGACTGTAGGTACCGTCGTGTCAAACAATTATTAATTTCACAACAATTTTTTTTTCAATTTCAATTTAAATATTTATTTTTGCAACTTTTTTTCCCAATATATACATATCAACATAAATCACATTTTTTCAAGATATACAAAATAATAATAATACTCTATTTTTCCAAAACTACAGGTTATATGATATATTCATTAATTACGGTTCTTTACTATAACAGTAGGTAAACGGTATTTTTCGAGAGATAAAACAACACCAACAACAACAGTAATAATAATAATAATAATAATAATAATAATAGTAATAATAATAATAATGATAATAATAATAATAATAATAATAATAATAATAATAATAATAATAATAATAATAATAATAGTAATACTACTACTACTACTACTACTACTACTACTACTAATAATAATAATACTACTAATAATGATGATAATAATAATAGTAATGATAATAATAATAATTATAATAATAATTATAATAGTAGTAATATGTTAATTTTCACAAAAAACTATTTACAGGATATATGATATATAATTTAATCCCTTTACTATACACAATGAACAGTAATTGGATTATTTGCATTGTAAGTTTATGAATAATGTGAATCTTTTCTCAAAGGGGATGGATGCAAGGATTGTCAGAATAAGTTAGTACTTAATGCCGTGATAGAACCATATAAGTTTAAAATGTTAGTGCAGAACGGGGACGGGGAATGGGGGTACAGGCCTCTTGTTTCCACGGAAGTGTTATATCGGTGACAAATGCATCGAAACTTTTTTGCAAAATCACTAGGATGCCCAGCAGAGCTAAACTGGATGAATACGACGCTAATGCTCACGTTCCTTCGATTTTGTCTGTGACCCAGAAGACCACGTGAAAATTGGCTCCGTCTGAACACCCGATACGTTAATATGTATAAGAGCTGTTAAAGAAATGATGACACAGAACTCAAATATTATCCCTGAATTTGATGGATCATCTAGATAAATTTCGTCTTTAAAAAAAGTTTAAAGTCCACTTCTATGTCCGTATCTTTATTAGAAAATAATTATCATCATCATCGCGGTCGGAATATCTCCACCATCGAATATTGTTATATCATCGTCATCCTCATCAACCTATAATCATGATCATGATCAGCATGATCATCATCATGATGATGATGATGATCATCATCATCGTCATCATTATCATCATTAGCAACCTCCTACCAATCATGTTTATCATCACGTATTATCGTCGGTTGTCCTGCAGAAGGGCCCTAGCATTATGTTCCCGGCAGAATTGATTTAAGATATTG
This sequence comes from Eucidaris tribuloides, assembly GCA_001188425.1. Lineage (NCBI taxonomy): Eukaryota > Metazoa > Echinodermata > Echinoidea > Cidaroida > Cidaridae > Eucidaris > Eucidaris tribuloides. The sequence continues at coordinate 20,534 of JZLH01S0063300.1, read as the reverse complement.
CCTAAGGATCTGAGAATACCACACTTCTTTGGTTTCATGTGAAAAGAGCCAATGGTTTTAAAGTTAGAGACAATTAAAGGTTAAGGTCCTTCTGCCGGACAGCCGACGTTGTTGTTGTTAATTATTATTATTATTATTGTTATTATTATTATCATCATTATTAATATCATCATCATTATCATCATTATTGTCATTGGTATTCTGATCATCATCATCATTATTACTACTAAATAAATGAATTATTTTGATTACCCATACAGAGACCGACGCGAATGCAAGAAGAAAGAGAAATAAAGCTTTGACGCCCATTAATCGATTATCAGCCGCGTTGCTTGGCAAATTCTAAAGAAAAAAAATAAAGCATACATTATCATTATCTAAAATATGTTTACATTTGGAACGATCAATTGTACTGGTATGATTTTGATTGCAACACATTCCAAACATTTATACCATGGAAAAATAATAATATAAATTCATATACGTCCTTGTTTTATTATACCTGTATATAGGCACAATTGAATTATGACAGACTACATTTTGGATACACTGATTTTTTATTAACCTGTATGTAATGAATATGAATAAAACGTAACTTGTTTTCGTTAATCCTTTTACTATCGTCTCGGGCAGCTTCAAGGCATCGATATTTTGATTTTAGTAAACTTTAAGATGAAATACACCTACATGCAAAATTTCGGAAAAAAGGGTATATGATATTCACGAAATATGATATTTATCTAATGATGTATAAATCTATATTCTGTAGTAGTAACTTACCAAACACGAATCGTTTGGATGGTGGAAAATGACGAGGCACCTGGAACAATGTAATCAGAAAAGAAACAAGCATACAAAATTAGTATCAGTATTCCTATTTTTTAAAAGTTTAGATTACCAAGTTTCTTCTACTTCTTCTTCTTCTTCTTCTTCTTCTTCTTCTTCTTCTTCTTCTTCTTCTTCTTCTTCGTAGTCGTAGTCGTATTTGTAGTAGTAGTAGTAGTAGTAGCAGTAGTAGTAGTAGTAGTAGTAGTAGTAGTAGTAGTAGTAGTAGTAGTAGTAATAGTAGAAGTAGTATAGTAGTTAGAAAGAGTAGTAATAGGAGTAGTACTTCAAGTAGTCGTTGTCGTCGTCGTCGCCGTAGTAGTAGAAGTAGAAGTAGTAATAATAGTAGTAGTAGTAGTAGTAGTAGTAGTAGAAGTAGTAGTAGTAGTAGTAGTAGTAGTAGTAGTAGAAGTAGAAGTAGTAGTAGTAGTAGTAGTAGTAGTAGTAGTAGTAGTAGAGCAGTAGACAGGGTATACACGTAGTCGAAGTAGTCGTAGTTGTCGTCGTAATAGTAGTACTAGTAGTAGGCCTAAGTATTAGTTGGAGTGAATTGTAATAAACGGTACGGAATATCTTACACTGGTGCTAAAAAAATATCAGTAATTTGGAAATACTTACGCGTAATTTTTATCACCGCAGTCAGTATCATTGACATTGGGCTCGGATTTGTGCAAGGTAGTCGCTGCTAACGGCAAGATAATCAACGCTGGTCCAGCCCATGATAGAATATACGATAACGGGATGTACCACGGGTAACAGCCGTGTGTCTTCATATATAAATACCAAGTGAGGTGAAAAAGGGGAAAGAGCGAGGTAATTGTAAAGAATTCTGTTCCAGAATTGTTATGAATATTTTGCACAATGTTGCACCACTCTTTTGTTCGGGTGGTGAGGCCACTGTGGAATACATTTAGATTGCTATCATGGTGCGATATTTGAGTACATGTACATCATTTAACAAACTTCCCAGCTTTGAACAATTTCAGTTGCATGATCCGTTATACTAGTCTCTCCTAATGTATAATGTTAAATAACGTCTTTAGATGTACGGCGCATACGTGTTGTCTCTTACACTTTCATTTACTATCTATCTCTTATGCTAAAGAGTGTCCAAAATGTGCAAGTGAAAAGTGCCTTCTTCGGCAATCAGAAAATACGTTTGTAACATGATGCTTACATCAACGCTAAGAGCAAAGTCTTAGCATCTAAATACCGTTAGTTCTGTTCAATTTGCTTTTTTTAATCTTGAGATATGTTTAGTTGATAACAAAATATTTAAATCTCAATTGTCACACTTTCAACGGGAAGAGGGCCTGATTGCTTACCATCATTGACTGTAGTTAAAGTGACACATTGCGATTTTACCTTTCGTTGTTAAACTAAACATATCTCAGGATTAAAACAAAAACCAAATGAACAAAACGAACGGCGAACTTAACTGAGACTTTGCCCTTGACGTTGACGTAACCATCATGCCACAAGCGGTATTTTCTATCTGTCAAAGAGGGCGCTTTTCATTTGCACAATGCAGTGCCGTATGTGGCACTGGCACAATGTGTTTGAGATACGCTGTAGATCGTATAAACTTGTTTATCATAATTTGTTTATTTATACTTGATAAACACATGATTTGTGCAATGGTGTAGTATTTCAACTCTTATGATTTATTTTGTTAAATTGTAATTTGTTATCCAAGTCGTTAATAATGAAATTTAAAAGAAAAAAAAACACTTTCAAACATAACATAACATTCACCTGATTTAAGATCAAATTGATACCACGTCTAATCATAAAAATGAGTGATTGATTGATTGTATACATACCTGTTGGAATGAGCCCGAAAAGCTCAGCCTAGTAGGAAAAGTCAGAGCGGTTTTTGTTCTTTTATAGACGTTCAATGCATATGTTGCTGTGAGCAAAAAGGCCGTTGTATACAATGACTGCATTTGGAAAACATACACAGATATATCCCCTCATGAATATGTATAGTGAAACTTCGTACAACGTTATTAGTCCATCACGGACAATAATTTGATGTTCACGCGATTTTTGCGCACATAAAACGCGCACGATAAAATGCATACAAACGAAAACCACTTGTACAACACAACAGATCATGCGGGTCAAGTGAAAATGGGAATATATTAGTTATCTAGTGAAAAGAGAAAATAATGAATGCCGAAAAAATATTTCGCATTTCGTAACGAATCGCACTGTTTATGACGATAACGCTAGTACTAAAATGGAGCATGAACGTGGAGAAGAAATCTCGAAATGACAATTAATTGAGCTACGCGGCAAAGAATCAAAACCAGTGTTCAGTTACATTGTTTGAAGACTTCGGAGAAGAAATATCAGAATGAATTGCATCCTGACAGTGGATCTTTAATGATTATTCATTGGACTAATAAATATTGTCTGATTGTCTTGTATTTATACAACAGAATGATTGTACGATTTATGGTAGAAATACAGAAATTGTTTCAACTCAAAGTTTTAAGTGACATGAGTTGGTATTAGGAAAGGGTTTATCGTACTATTAATTAGCACAGTTGTAGAGCTAAATGGTATGATCATGACTTCCTTTACAGGAGATTCGTGAGAACCGTGATAAGAACACCAATGTATTAACCAGTTTGAGGACTTGATGTACGCAATTGGAATATTAACTCTCTCTGAGACAGTGACTACTTTTGACTCCCGTAGGAGTGGAATTCGCTCCAAATTGGAGGTGATTTCTACCCTAAACTAAGCAATCCCCGATAAGGCAGTTCTTGGAAGTTGGAACGATGTTCAGAATCAAAACTAGTCGCTCTCCAAATGAATGTGGGGTCTGCTCTTTAACATTTGAAGAGTGAGTAGAAATATACTTACGTAAACAAAACTTGAAAGAACAGCACACGTTTCAACTGGATTGTTGATAGTTTCATGGTACAAGATGGAGGAGGTGATGAGGAAGATTGAAGCCAGGAGATCAACGAGCGAGAGTTGAAATAGGGGAAGTACCTAGACGAAAAATGGGTATATAATGTTACATAGAATTGTATGATAAAAATGGTATTCAGTATGCTAATCGAATCGGTATCACCTCAATTATTATTGTTTTTGCTGTTGAAGCCACCGCATTACCACTATTCATTAGCGGCCAAAATACCAACACTGCCATTTCGACTACTTATACTACTGCCTATACCGTCCGTATATTGTCATCAACGCTATACAATTTGCTAATACAATAACCGCCGGTACCACCACTACCACTGCTGCTGCCGTGCTGCTGACACTATACTACTACTTCTACTACTACTACTACTACTACTACTACTACTACTACTACTACTACTACTACTACTACTACTACTACTACTACTACTATTGGCTACCACTACTATGACTGCTACTACTACTAGTACGGAGAATATTATTACTGCTCCCATTACTACTTTATAGTCTTATCACCCTCCACCAATTTCATTGTTGCTATTTGTAGTAAGTTCTTTTAAAGGATTCTACAACTATTAATACTCTAGACACTATTTTTTCTGAAATTCCACACACCCTTCATATTTCTACCTATAGATAGGCAGGAAGAATTCTGTAGTAATGGATACATTTCATATTACGTTTACTTTATCGCCATGAATATTCATTCTAGCTGCCTATAAATTCACCTTTAGTTATTTTATGCCTTATTGTAATTATTCTAAGTATGGTTTTTATTGAATTAATTATGCATGTCCACAACATTTCTTTTATGAACATTTAGAAATGTATCATATCAACAATTATGATTATGGTGAACTATTTTTGCTCATTCGCAATACTCGCTTGTAATAAAATGCTAAATTGTTTTATTAGTTCAGTTCATAAATTGCAAGATATCTCATGTATTGTTTTCATATGATTTGAAATTGTATGATGACAAAAATGGAAAATAAACTCAAACTCAAACTCACCATCACATGTCCAACTTTTTGTTTCACAATGACCGTAAGTACTATGGATGCTGCACCTATTGCACTGAATTGGAGAGAGGTAGTACTTTTGAATTAATGACATATCAATTCACGATGTTTTGTATCACAGAAGTTCGGTATTCTTGCTGCTACTTTCATCTTTGACATCCTTAAAATCTTTATAAAAATGAAAAATAAAATCATGTGTGCTGTTAAATGTCCGGTACCAAGGCAAAATGGAACTGTAACCTCTTTTGACTCAAATGATAAAATATGGTACCAGTATTTAAAAAGTTTCCAACAAAGTTATGAATTAAATACACTCTTTTTTCTCTTTACACTATGACACTGCAGCCATTAATATATTATTACATTTAAAACTAAGTGCGAGCGCGGTATATAAGTGTGTGTGTGTGTGTGTGTGTGTGTGTGTGTGTGTGTGTGTGTGTGTGTGTGTGTGTGTGTGTGTGTGTGTGTGTGTGTGTGTGTGTGTGTGTGTGTGTGTGTGTGTGTGTGTGTGTGTGTGTGTGTGTGTGTGTGTGTGTGTGTGTGTGTGTGTGTGTGTGTGTGTGTGTGTGTGTGTGTGTGTGTGTGTGTGTGTGTGTGTG
>JZLH01S0063298.1:27264-44374 GCA_001188425.1 Eucidaris tribuloides | reverse complement strand
CATCTGCGTATCTATTCTAAATCGGAAACTAGAAGACTCGCAGGCAATGTCGTATTAAAGGCCCACTATCAAGGGTCAACTCAACCACAGATAGGATGTAAACTAATCCTGGAATATAGGCAAATATACACGAACATGGACTCTTGCAGTGTCTTAGTGTACAGATTGCGGGAAAAAACAAATGTTGTATTTTTTCCACACTGCCATGACTGTTTCCGTTGCAATATGGGTGTCATTAGTGCACCCTTTTTATGATTTTAATCAAAAGAGGGTGTTTTTTTATCTTGCCATGACAGTGGGCCTCTTAAACTGTCACGTCATAATCGCCATTTTGCTTTGGTGTCTTCAGCCTTTTTCATTCACAGGCGCTGTCACATAAAGATCATATTTTTGTAAAGTTTAATTGCGATTGTGGCTTAAAATAACAGTCTATTTATGTAGATTGGGGAAGGGTGAGGCAGGGGTAATGCCCAGATAATGGGGTTCTAAAAACCGCTATGTATGTGTGGACGTGTTCACCAAGGGTTTCTAATTTATGCACTAGATTTACCGCAAAAATATTGGACGCACAAGGGGTGACATTTCTCGTAAATTTCGTAAAACGTGTCAATTTATGTTTTCCGTGGTTTGCTAACATGCGCTTGAACTTTGTATACCCTATCATTCTGAAGCACACTTCTAAGAATAACGATTCTTGCAGACATCCATGGTCATAACACTGACAGACTGACGAAATAATACTTTCCACCGAGTGGGTTCTGTCCTTCACATAACTTGTGTTGTTGGCGTATACTCCACAGCTGTTCGGGACATGGGGAAGGTATTGGCTATACCAAGGGGCGGTGCCCCTTTTGCCTCCCTTAGATACGCCACTGAATGAAATTTATTTTAGAACGAGTCAGCTGTTGTTGACTACCAAACTTTCACAGTATAATTCTTGCACAGTTTATTCCATTCTAGAATAGTTTCACCCCAACTTGAGGGCTATTCCCAATCTGGTCATTTACCTCATTAGAGGATAATTATGATCTTCACTTGACTATTTTTATACGTCTGCAATTACAGTCTATATAAAGTGAGAACATCGGCGTCAAGAGATGGCGCCCCACATGAAATTGGCATCGCAACGTAACTGTAGCAGGTCCTGTAGCCAAATGGTTCAACATTGATCGTGGTTGTAAGGGAGGTGAAGGGGGGGGGGGGGCTCCTGGGTCCAGACCTGACACCCATTTTGCTCTTCACATTGCGAGGACACCCCTAAAATCTACTTACAAAAAATAATTGTCTTTATCTTTGCCTTTCGCCATTCCTTTACACTCCTTTCACATGCACCCTTTTAAAATCCTCTTTATAATGACATGGAAATAGCATCTCTATTCGAGAATTTAGATATTGATTTGTTCGGTATCCCAATTTGAACACTTCCAATCAAGCTTGGCAAAAGACAATTATTGGTTCTTCTGCATTTAATTTACAGTCCCGCAATCAAATAGCCAAAATAAAACAAAACAAAAAACAAAAAAGTAGTGATGTCACACCAAAAGAATCTGGATTGATTTTTGATATAAATTTCAGAATATTTCTATTTCTGGGCTAGCTACAAATTTTATGGAAGGCATTCATCTTAATTAGTCCTCACATGTTTGCAAAACAAGAAAAGCAAATTTCTATTTTTCATAAAATATTAAAATTTGTGAAAACGCATGTAAACATGCTTGAAAAAACAATAAGGGTAAATTTTCGATTTTTATAAAAGAAAAAATCAAAATTTGTGAATATTCATTCTTTAATGGAGACTTGTTCTGACACCACGCACTGAAAAAGAACACTCTTAAAAATCACACTGACTCGGAAAAGAATCCGTTGGGGGCACACCCGGAAAAGGGTCAATTTTAACCGAATTCCGGGTCAAGGTGGACCAAAATATGAGTCAAACTAACTTGGATTTTGGTCAAACTTGACCCAGAATTTGGTTAAACCTGACCCGCAATTTTTAAGAGTGAACTATCGTCTAAAGTACAATTGTTAATATACAGACTTATACAATTGTTATATATATATATATATATATATATATATCGCTATAATGGCGTCATTTGCATCGTTGAATTTCTAACACAAAATATTTTGGATCGCTGAAAGTCTCCCTTTTAGCTGCATCTGTTAACAGTGTTTCCAGTTTAAAGACAGAAGCTGATATTGTGGAACTTCAATTAAAAAAAACTGTTAAACTTTGATATCTGAGCTATAATTATGATAGTGCTTAAATGGACAAATAAAAACCCTACAGGATACAAAAGTTTGGAAATTTATGCTGTCACTGTCATGGTATGCATCATTAAACATTCCCTCCTGATTTACTACTCAGCCTGAGTATAAAATAGTCAGATCTATAACACACTAGTGTATGAGAGGAAATAGACAACGTCAGGAGAAGGTCATCCCTTATACTGTAGATTTTTACTCTTTTAAAGTACTAAATCATCACTTTGAAGTACAATTTTTTCAGGGCTTCATTTTTAGACACTATTGATTAGACATCCCATTTTCACTTGGCAGCCCAAGGGGAGGGGGAGGTTAAGCCCCTCACCCCTTCCCCTTAGGTCCGCCACTGCCACCTTCCCATGAACCCACTTGGTGAGAATTATCATGACCTCCCGTGCATCCATCAGTCAATATTTTTTGCTGCCCGTTCCCGCGGGAAGATTAAGATGCGGTACCGTTGTTGTGGGAATGGTTCATGACAAACCGGTGACATCATCCACGGACTACGTGCAGATCCACCAACTACATCCAAGACAATTTTGTATCAAGCCCCCATGCCCTATTTCGTGTTTAATTACACTATATTTCTTCTCTGAGAACAAAATTAATTTGAACATTAGTCAAATATTTTAACCCGTTTGGACCTGCGGCAAAAGATTTGATAAAAAGCTGTTGTGAAAATATGGTTCATTTCTTTTATTTTCATTCAAAATTATATTAAATTAAACGCGAAAAATGTTGTTTTAGTTTTTGGGAAAAAAAAATGTTTATTGGGTTTCACCTGGACTGTCTCCATAACCAATATAATGGGGAATCAATATTAGGTTCACCACCATCTCCTTTTTCGGGGTCCTTAGAAATGCAATTTCTGACATTCAAATGTAAATAACCCTATATTAATGCAACTGTGCATAATATTCTACGCAAATTAAATGAATAATTCACTTTTATCAATCAATCAATCAATCAATCAATCAATCAATCAATCAATCAATCAAGCAAGCAAGCAAGCAAGCAAGCAAGCAAGCAAGCAAGCAAGCAAGCAAGCAAGCAAGCAAGCAAGCGAGCAGTTAATCAACGAACCAATTAATCAAATACCTGAAAGGTCTAGCTCCGCAGTAAGTCACAGAATGGTCTGGTAGATTTGTAACATGGAGAAAACATTTTCTCCGAATGCTTAAGACTTTTTGTATGGAATTTTCCCAGAGGTGTCATATACCAGAACAACAGTACTGCTGAATTGGTTCAATGCAGAATTTTAATTAACTTTCACTTTCTCTGACATTCGACTTGATCCTTTAGAATAGGAAAGAAAATCATCTCACTTTTAAATAATTTACATGAATAAGTACAACAGGGTTGACTTTTTGATGGAAAATAATCTATGAAACTTAAATACGTTTAAAGTTCAAATGGAACAGTTGTTCTAGTATGACATCACCGCTTTAGTTAACTTGCCAAAAGAGCATGCCCTATGCACTGTCCCATAGTGGGATCAATCTGTGAACAATCATAACTATTTAATGGATTATCTACCTTCTGCATTCCTTGAATCCACATTATGTTTTGGGAAAATTCACCTTTAAGGACAAAGCGCAAATAATGTGTCAGTTCGTTTATTATGACAGCACGCCAGTATATTATGTTATTACTGAATTAGAAAAATTGTTCATGTTTTCGGTTCGGAGAAGACATCCTTGAAACTGACATCAATAAAATTGTTCACGACATTAAAAGTCCAAGTCCATTGATACCATTTTAAATTTTGTTATGAGTAGTAACGATAATATGGCTGTAGCCACTGGCGTAAATCCCGGGGGATGGGGGATATATCCCCCCCCCCCACACCTTTCGAGGAGGGGGATGGCCTGTACATTCATCCCCCACACTTTACAAGAAAAAAAGTTATATATTTTTTTTAAATTAATCATTGATGAAATTGCTATATAGTTAGAATTTCTCCTGATATGCCTCTAAAATGCTTAAGATCGTTCAATTTTAATGCTAAAAATCTCAAAATTTCCTGCTCGATCGCTTCGCTTCCTCGCTTGCAATTTCTCTCAATAATTTGAATATTTCAGCCCTGGAAAATTCCTGCGTATGGCCTTGTTTAAAAGGTAGTCTCCACTGCATGATAGTATAGTTATAATTAATCATTTTGAAAATGTTTAGTTCCTCCGGGTTTTGAAATATATTCATTTAAAATGCCAGGTTGTATAGTGTAGTATTATACTGGCAGACAGAGACCCGCAAACTCAACTGCCCGAATTAAAGTATGTCGTAAATTGGGAGAAAGGAGATTGGGGGATATTCCACCATTTTTCGGGGAGGGTGGATGATCTGTACAAATATACACCCAATTTTCAATAAAAAAGTATTTTTATGTTTATTAAATTATTAATAACATTTTTAAAATTTCAAAATGCTAAAGATATTGTTATCTGAATATCCCGATGTTTCCGATTTTATACAGTGTATTGTACAATATCTCTCATTCATGTTCATTACTAAAATGTTTTCCATCGGTACAAAATTGTCAATTTTTCGGCGCGCTTCGCACGCAAAATTTTGTATTACAATTTGGCACGCAGAGCGCGCCGAAATTTTTAAACATTTTTTCACTTTTGCCCCCCCCCCCTCCCCATCCGAAACATGGATCGAACCCCCTGGATGTCCCCTTTTCAAGGTATAGCCCTTGATTTGGGGGTGTACCCCAAATTGGGAAATTTCATCGATCATCCCCCACTCCTTAACCCGGATTTACGCCCATGGCTGTAGCTGTAAACATTCATAACTAATCAGCATTCAAAAGTGATAATATTGGGTATCAGCGTGATGATTTCGAAGAAAAAGTGAGAGCAAAACAAATTTTTATCTAAAATCACATTTTGACATGATTGTAGAGTTATCTTTGAGACATTTGATTGATTGATTAATTGATTGATTGATTGATTGATTGATTGATTGATTGATTGATTGATTGATTGATTAATTGATTGATTGATTGATTGGTTGATTGATTGATTTTTTTATTTGACCTTTCCGGGCAGAAAAAAAAGGTACAAATGATTCAAAGATATTGATTTGAATACTAAGTACGACAAATCATACCTACTGTATTTTGGAGGCAACATAAAACTGTCGCCATGGCAACCGTAAATGTGACAGGTAGTTTACACGGGGTGCAGCCAGCGATGGCGAGTGTTACGTGATGTAGACATAAACTGAATGATGTGAGTAGTCAGGAATTCGTTTGACAGAGGTCACGAAAAAACCACGAGAACATACCAGATTTTTTACTCTCCTGAGTAGTCTCGCCCATTCACGATTTCATAATGATGACCGATTTCTGCAAATTAACTGACAGGCCGCAAATAGATTATTTCGACACCTATACATGTAGAGGGGATGCGCACTATTTAAGTCGCACTTGAGAAAAAAAAAATGAAAAGAAGTTAATTATCTTCACAATATTGGTTTAGATTTGAACAACGCTGTTCCAATTTTAACCAATATTGTTTAAAAGACGGATTCCACAATCAAGGTTGTTATAAAAAAATGAAACAATGTTGTTAGAGTGACAGGCTTAAACAACGGGAAGCAGTTATTTAAAATATTTTAAACAGCGTTTTTACTGTGTACAAGATTCAAGATTCAAGATTGATTCATTGTCATGCAAAAGCATAACATTTGAAATACAGTCTGAACATAATAAATAATGGATAAAAACACATGTCAACATCAAATGTCTGATTACACAACAAAAAATAATGACCACAATAGATACATGTACACAAATTTTGTCAAAACATAGGAGAACATTACACATTTAAATTATGCATGACAATAAATGTTATTTTCGGCGAAAAATACAAATACATAAACATAACACCCCCCCCCACGGGGAAATAGGAAAAGGAAGGATACAAGAAAAGAAAGAAAAGAGAGAAGGAAAATTATACAAGGAAGAGTAAGAGAGGTTTATAAAAGCAGACAAAAAAGAATAAAAGAGAAATATAAGAAGAAAGGAAAAGGGGAGAAGAAAGAAAAGAAGAAAAGACAAGAAAGAAGAAATTGAAGAAAAGAAAAGAAGTAATTTAATAATTTTGATGGAAATACAAAGAAAAAAATAATTTCACATTCCCTCTTACAATAACATACAAACACATGTACACCAGAAATTGGCATCATAAGAAACAACAACAACAACAACAACAACAACAACAACAACAACAACAACAACAACAACAGCAACAACAACAACAACTAAAACGCCTTCACAAATAAGGGTGAAAGTGATGTTTAGTGTGATTTCAGGACGTCTGCAAAAGGAATCATATACTTCTGGTGTCATCGTGTCCTACATTGAGGTTTATTCCACTACCAGATTATGACGCCAACACGAGCCATCTTTCATTCGTTCTGTTTTCCCTTCTTTTTGTAAGACAATATTCGAAGTTGGCAGCTGACTTTGTGCTTTTCCCACGACCCGCGAAGAATTCTTGAATCGTAGAAGATACTCGAACACAATAGACGTACAACAGACAAGATACATGTCCATCTCGAACACTAGTTTGTATTGTTCACACGCCTGTTTCTTCCCGCCAGTTGTACAGGACATCCGAAACTGAATTACAAGTAAGAAATTCGACCTTTGGCGTATAATACTTCGAATGTTACTGGATCTGTGGTGTATCGATTTCAAACAAAGGGAAAAGCAGATAGTATTCGGATCGAATCGGGAAGTTATTGGACAAGTTTATGGAATGTCTGAAAACAACCTGTTAACCTTATTTCTACTATGGGTAAAATACTGACCCAGGAGGAAGCACAGACCATGCATGTTCTGGAAGATTGTTTTTTTTTTTTTCAGACTGAGCGTGGAAACGCAAATGCATGAGGTGAAGGAAGACGAGAATAATAATAAGACGCAAAAGAAAGGAATAGAAGGAAATGTGGAAGATGCAGAAGAATAAAGGGAAGAAAAGGAGAAGGGGGAGTAGAAGAAGAATCAAAAGAGAGAAGAAGGAGAAGGAGAAGAAGGAAGAAGAAGAAGAAGAAGGGAAAGAAGGCGGAGAAAAAATGAAGAAAAAATTTGGAGGAGGATAAAATGAGGACAGGGGATGTGTTAGGGATGGTATCATGGTGAAATGAATCGAAATAATGAACTAACAATTAACCGACCTAAAGAACACCTAATTTTTTAGGTTTGCATTCAAAAGATTTATTTTTAGTTTGTTTATGAGATGACTCCTTAACTGACATAGTGTGCAAAAACAAGGAACGTACACCTTTGAGCAAATACAAAAATATACTAAAATACAAACGAATTAAAAACAAATAAATTCAAGGGTTCCAAAGTATCAACTTTGATAAACAATTTCTGATCATTGTCCCCCCCCCCCTCCACTTTACTGTTGTCCATATCTGTATTTGGTAATTCGTATTATTGAGTGCGATAATAATAATATTATTTCAGTGTTCATTCATAATTGCAGTTTCTTAGCAATTGTTTAACTGATATTCATTATGTTTGACGGAGGTCTAAAATAGGCAAAACAATGATACAAGAACAGTAGTCAAGAAGTAAAACTCTCCTTGTCACATACTTTGCAACGCTCAGCATCAGTTCCTGCAATAGGAGAAATATTACTAACTTTTAGTTTATTATTAATATCGTTTTTTTCCTTCAAATTACAAAATATATGACATCTGTTTGTAGCACGCTAAAAGAAGAAAAACGGTGATTTCAATTATTTCTTGGCACTGTATTATATCATTTAAGGAAAGTTCCATTCAAAACTGTTTGTATGTTACACCAAAGTTCTAGAACAAAATGACCTCTCAATGACCCCGAAAATAAGCTTTGGAAATACAGAATCTTAGTATAGACGAAAAAACAAGCAAACAAACCATGATCCCCCGCAGTCGCAAATATAGATCTCGCAAAAGTTGAAGGATGGTCGAGGAAGGCGCGACGTGCTATTTCTAACGAAATTGATTTATGGAAATGTATAGTGGAGCAAAAAAATGGAAGCAGGGGCGTTGATTCACTGAGGGCAAAAGTAAGAAAAAAAATGTCAAATCAAAATTGCAATATGGAATTTTGAGCGCAAAGCGCTTCGAAAAATTGAAATTTTGTATGTTTAGCAGCGTGTTATGTTCAATCTAATGTTTGCGCAGTGCCTTGCATTGCTTCTTAAACATATCCTGGTATTACATTTTATAAATTGTTCAAGTTGGTAAAAGTGGGGGTGGGGTGGGACATGCACCCTCCCAGTATCGACGCCCCTGAATGGACAAGGGGAGAGGAAAGCTGACTATCATTACATTACGAAATGCATGTATAGAAAATAAGTTAGAAGTATGATTACCTACCAATTACTGTATTCTTCCTAGTCTCAGTTCCAGACCATGCGACTTTTCCATCCCCAGGGTACTAGTACACTGCCTCTCCAACGTTTCTACCTTCACTCTGCAACGGGACCTCACCACAGGCCACACTAGTCTTAGTTCAAGACAGTTAATTGATGATAATAATATCTCTAGTATATGTGATAAATTTTTATGTCTGGAAACCAGACTATATTTTTCAAATTTTACGTTTAGACCTTCCTTCGGAAATTCAAGGAGTTGCTATAGGGATAATATTTTCGACACAGGTGCAGGTTTTTATCATCTGCAACTTCTGATCGGTTTATACTGACATTTTTCGGACATTCTGCAAAGTAGTGTTTAAAGACATGGTATAACAATGTTTCCAGTTTAAAAAAATCTGAGCTAAATGATTCCCCATGCTACCTATGTCTCTGATATGGTCTAGAAATGAAGCCCTGAAAAAATTGCTGTTTAAAACGATCATTAAGTGCTTTAAAAAAGTGAAAATCATTGAGAGACCATTCCAGATTTCCCCCATACACTGCTGTGTTGCAGAATTTCCTATCGGCTGAGAATAAATTAATGTGCCAATTTGTATCTGCACATATTGTACTAGTGACAGCATAACTGTCCAAACTTTTGTGTTCTAGGGTGTTTATTTGTCTATTCAAACACTGTCAGATATGTCAGATAGCAAAGTTCGACAATTTTTTTAAACCAGTCTTCCACAGTCTGTGTTATATAGCGTCTTTAAGATGTTAGGCCTATATATCATATTCATTTGGGTTTTTATTTTTTTCCGAATGCCCTGTTGTATGTATTCATTGGTATTTTGATATGTAATTGGTAGTAGGGTCCATGGTTGAATTTTGTAACGGTAATCACACGGTCCAATGAGAACCCATTTTCGACTAGAGATGAAATGGGCTTTTCATCCCGAATAAAGCAATCACTCATTCATTGCAGATAATTCGGAGCCGTGAATCAGAGACAATAAAACAAGGACATACGACAATTACAGGAAAAACCCCCAGACGAAAACAAAAGCGACAACAACGATATACAACAACAACAATAACAATAACAACAACAACAACAACAACAGACTATCAAACAAATAAATAACCAAACACCATTTAATTTTTATAGCGCCCTGGGTGAAGGAAGAATATGCTTTATTTAATTTGATTTTTCGTGTTGCAACGATCACACCAGACAAAAATACATATTACCGTCAGAGATAGGTACTTTTCATTTATATCGGAAACAATATAGAGACGAATTAGTACCGCAGTTCTTCCTTAAGTAAATCCCCGGATGTTACCCTATGACCAGACAACTCTATATGTCACGTGTTCCGGAAGTCGCTGCTGGTACAACTTGACGCGCCTTTCTTTATTTCTTTAGAATCGATACTTTCGTTGTACATTAATCCATATTTCCACGAACGCAAGAGATAAAACGCACGTTCCAGATGAGTTATGTTATAATCCGGGAGTTCTGTAGGAAAACTACTATTAGAGACATAATTATACCTTTCTAATTTTGTGTGTTTATGGTTTAAATCACTTTTCTACGAACGCAAATGATAAAACGCACGTTCCAAATGACTTTTGCAATATTCCGGGAGTTCTGTAGGAAAATTGTTATGTTAGAGATATAATTATTCGTTTCTAATTTTGCGTGTTTCTGTTTTAAATCGCATTTCTACCAACGCAAGTGATGAAATGCACGTTCCAGATAAGTTATGTAACATTCCGGGAGTTCTGTATAAAAAACAATGAGTATTATACGTTTCACTATATAGCATTTATTTGCGAGAAACGGATTATCATTATTATTAGTACAGTAGTAGTAGTAGTAGTAGTAGTAGTAGTAGTAGTAGTAGTAGTAGTAGTAGCAGCAGCAGAAGCAGTCGTGGTGGTAGCAGTAGTAGTAGTAGTAGTAGTAGTAGTAGTAGTAGTAGTAGTAGTAGTAGTAGTAGTAGTAGTGGTAGCAGTAGTAGTAGTAGTAGTAGTAGTAGTAGTAGTAGTAGTAGTAGTAGTAGTAGTAGTAGTAGTTGTTGTTGTTGTTGTTTTAGTAGTTGTTGTTACAGCTGTTGTTGTTACCCTAGCTACTAATGCAGATGATGACAACGATAATAAAGTTAATGAAGAACTATAATAACTCTTTCATTAATCAAACTACATGGACACGAAATGATGCTAATAAAATATCTTTCACGAAAGAAACTGTCGATAAAACATCTTGGGCTCATCTATCATCAAGAAAAACTGAATCTCATGGGGAGGGGGGTCACAATATCACCGTCCGACATTGACAAGAAAATCTATATGACGAAATGGGTGACGAATTGAATTTTTCGCAAAGTAAACTTCCACCGTCTGTAAAAAAATATCGACAGACCCCTCCGACTCATCCATCAGGGGCTGTTTTTGCGGTAACACGCAGCGACCATCCCCCGTCACCGCCCCGTCATCACCCGGGCAGGGTTACGTGTCTGACGTAGCGTACCGTCATCGATCTACCGCCCCAACTTTACACATGTCCGATGAAGTTTATTGGTTATGTGGAATATTCAAGAATGATGATGTATGCTTTCATTGCCGATCGAGACCGGTACTGCATCCCAGAATGCGTACGTGAGAAAACTTTGGCCGCGGATCACCGGCCGAGCGCACGTGCTGTTTCTCACATGCCTTGCGGAGTAATTGAATAATACAGTGATATATTATGTCGGGGAGATATATTATAGCGAAGTGTGAGAAGAAACGGCATACGTCTGAGATGTTTGCCAAGGAAACATAATATCTCTTTAAGATACTTCCTGGGGGTGGGGGTGGGGTGGGGGGGGGTCTTGGTGATGGGCTCAAGAAACTTCTTCCAACTTCAGTTTGGGAAAAGGGTGTCACAAACTTTCGCAGTCTTATGTTAAAACATTACTCAGTGAAGGGTGTGTTTGTGTATGTGTGTGCGTGTGTGTGTGTGTGTGTGTGTGTGTCTGTATGTGTAGTGTGTGTGTTTGTGTGTGTCTGTATGTGTAGTGTGTGTGTGCTTGTGTGTTTGTGTGTATGTGTCTGTGTTTGTGTGTGTGTGCGCGTGTGTGTGTGTTGTGTGTGTCTGTGTTGTAGTGTGTGTGTTGTGTGTGTAGTGTGTGTGTGCCTGTGTGTATGTATATGTGTGTGTGTGTGTGTGTATGTATGTATGTGTATGAGTGTGTGTGTGTGTGTGTGTGCGTGCGTGTGTGTGTGTGTGATGGTGTGTGTGTGTGTGGGGGGGGGGTGAGGGCAGGGGAGGGAGCTTTGTGTTCTAAAACTCACTCAGATGAGCAGGTTAGGTTTAAAAGCCATAGACCAAATCGCTGGCATGCACTTAGCATCACACCTTGCAGTTTCACCATAAAAAAAACAGGTTTCGTAAAAACAAAAACAAAAACAGGCATTTAAAAGTTAAGTCGAAACGGAAAGTTGGCCTATATATATATACATATATATTTTTTTTTTGTAATTTCTTAAGTCGATGGATTATTTGTAATACTATCCTGCATTAAAGGTACCGAAAAATACATTTTCCCACCTCATAAAACAGAAATATTAATAAAATCGTCAAAAGCTTTTTGTGCAGATTATTACACGATGTGTACGGTTGACTGGTTGATAAATATTATTTGGTTTATAATTTTGGTAATATTGAAACATAAAGCCCCATAATCACAGAAGAGTTTTGGATACCAAAATGTATAAACCTAAGTTAACCATGGAAAACTGTTATACAGGTTAACATTTATGAACCCCCTGTTTTCTGACCAATTGAAGAGAAACATCATTCATGCACTTTGTGGTATCTGTCTCCACACACAAATTCCAAAGCATTACGTTTGAAATGAACACCCTTAAAGATTGTGTCAGGGATTTGCAAGTCCATTACTTCCCTTCATTATCAATACCAAACGGTAGTTTAGTACTTACAAACATGGTGTGTTGAAAGTTTGAGATCCATACGTCATGAATTTGTTGTTTTATGAGAAAAACTAATATACGACATGTTACCAGAATGTTGTTCTTTCCGTGAGTTTAAATTTTGCTCAAATTGCAAATCGCAGTTATGTGTACCGTCGCAAGACCAGCGGAGCACACTGATTGGTTAAACGGCTAAACTCCGCGCGACCTTCGGCTTACGGCGATCGGACAATTTTGGAACGGCCCGTGTACGTCGACGTCACTGTAAATTTTGAAGTTTAATTGTCCAGATTTTCACCAAAACTACGTATTCTACCCAAAGGGTTCTATGACAGGTGTTTATTTATACTAATCTCTACATTGTGAACGATTTGAGCTGATTTTATTCATTGACCGTTTTTTTCCTCACTCTGTCTTTAAATTTACAAATTCCCGTTTGGAAAAAGAAAATCTGAGCTACATGATTCCCCATGCTACTATAGTATCTCCGACAACGTCTAAAATCAAGCTTTGAAAAGGGGTCCTTTTTAAAAGTGAAAATCAATGAGTGACCATTCCAGTTTACCCCTGCATATTCTGCTGTAATATGATTTTTGGTCCACAGGACATTAATTCATGCGCCGAGAATTATTTCTAATTTATATTAAATAATTTCTAAAACTTCAGTGTTCTGGGATGCTTATTTGTCCGCTCAAACACTACCATACAGGTCAGATATCAAAGTTTGTAATTTGTCTTTTAACCCTTTGGAGACTAAGTACGAGATATTTCGTGTTGGGGTCTATAGAAAATGTGTGTTATAGAGAAATCAAAACGTCTCTAATGGGTTAAATGGGGATTCCACAATGTCAAACAACGTCTTTAAACGCCGTCCTTATACCCCCTTCGTGAATTATGAGCCACCGAATTTATTGCTTTGGTTCAAGTTCAAGGTCAAAGAAAGCACCAACTCTATTTGTTTTTCACAGTTACATCTTTGGAGTAAGGATCACGTCTTCGACGGTATTTTTTCGGGGGAGTTAAACGTACTAATGGGTCATTTGAAGTTTGCAAGATGAGAAAGCCTTTTCCAGGTAAGATATGCATCGGGTTACCTGTGTCAGAACATTGTCTATATATTTTAAGATAAATAGATGTCAAATTTCAGAAACAAGAACGTGCAGTACATTCATAATTTTGTGCTCATCAGTCGCACCCGAATAAAAGTACACGATGTCAAAGATTAAACTCATTATGCAGTGACGCTAACTCTTTGGAATTCGGAAAAGACAGACAACAGTAATATTACTGAGGTAAAACAAAATACAAATTGCAATAACTCATGATATTCAGAGAGAAGATAGTGAATGGTATGGTTACAATGAAGAAAATGAGGTCAGTACACTAATTCCACAGAAGCTGCCGTAATTGCAATTTCCTTGGTAGCGGAACAACAACAATAATAATAACAGCAACAGCAACAATAACAGCAACAATTATAATAAAAAAGTCATCATCATCATCACCATCATCCTCATCATCATCATCAGCAGCAGCATCATCATCATCATCATCATCATCATCATCATCCTCATCATCATCATCATCACCCTCATCACTATTATCATTACCACCATCATAGTCGTCATCTTCGTCATCTTCATCATCCTCATCATCATTACCCTCCTCCTCCTTATCATCATCATCATCTATCCATGCAGTTTCGTACGTAGTTACAGATTGATTTTATTATATTTTGCATATAAGGGAACAAATACAATATGCCATCTTTATTAATCAATAAAAGTTAAAAAAAATAAACATGTGCCTGATATAACCTACGATGTTTTACTCGCATTTGTTCATGGCATAAAAGCAAACTATGAATAAGGGTACATGTGTCATAATAATTCTGTCCGTTCATTTGTCGTAAACCCACCACGCTCTTTTGAAAAAGTGATCATTATATGTTAGTCATTCACGTCCACTACATAAAACGTACAATCCACTTTTCAGATTAGCATGGCAGTACCACCCCCCCCCCCTTGTCACTCATGCCCCATCACATCACTACAAGCCTCTGACGTCAATCATTCCCATACATACCCTTACATTTCTAGCACATGTCAATCATGTTTCAATTAAATTCATCGTATAACAATGTTTCCAGTGTAAAAAAAAAATCTGAGCTACATGAATACCCATACTACCAGTGTCTCTAATAATGTCTAAAATAAAGCCCTTGAAAGAAAAATGCATTTCAAAGCGATCATTAAATGCTTTTAAAAAGTGAAAATCATTGAGCAACCATTTCAGATCTCCCCATAGAGTGCTGTGTGGCAGAATTTTTATGAGCTGAGAATAATTCATGTGGTGATTTCTATTACTTATGACAGCATAACTGTCTAAACTTTTGTGTTATAGGCTATTTATTTTGTTCATTCAGATGCTGTCAGATAAATCAAATTACAAAGTTTGATAATTTTTTTTAATGGGGCTTCCGCAATGTTATATAGTGTCTTTAACACGACACCCAGCCCCGATATTTTACGCATCAAGTCCCAACCTAAAATGTTGCAGGAAGGAATCAATCCATATGTTATTTGTAAAAAGAGATGTTTGTGCTTCAAAATTTCAAAATAGCAATAAAGACAGACATAGTTGAGATTTTCGATGATTACTGCTTTTTGTTTGATATGGTTTTATGTATGGGATTATCATTCCTTTTTTCTTTCTGTATATTTATATATTTAATTTAATTAGTTCACTATTAATAATAATAATGACGGTTGTAATAATAAGAATAATGATAATAATAATTAATAATTAATAATAACAATAATAAAAATAATAAAAATAATAATAACAATACCCATAATGATAATGATAACAATTATACTATTACCAATAATACTAAGCATGCAATGCACTTTCAGATCGCAGAGAGACATTTATAGGCCCTATATACATGCACCCCTCCCTCCCGCCACAGTCATTCGGGACCCATCCTACCACTGCA
Source organism: Eucidaris tribuloides (assembly GCA_001188425.1). Taxonomy (NCBI): domain Eukaryota; kingdom Metazoa; phylum Echinodermata; class Echinoidea; order Cidaroida; family Cidaridae; genus Eucidaris; species Eucidaris tribuloides. The sequence continues at coordinate 28,774 of JZLH01S0063298.1, read as the reverse complement.
AGCCTCTGATGTCAATCATTTCCCTACCCTTACATTTCCAGCACACCTGTCCACTATAATAATGCCGGTCATGTTCCGATTAAGACGACACCCAAAACCAACCACCACGATGTCAATCAAGCCCTTGTGTACCTCACCTTCCCATCATTAATGTAACACCACAATGATGTGTTACCAATGCCCCTGACTCCATCATATCTGTGTACGTGTTAATGATGATGATAATAATGATATTGATGATGATGATGATGATGATGATGATGATGATGATGATGATGAGGAGGAGGAGGAGGAGGAGGAGGAGGAGGAGGAGGAGGAGGAGGAGGAGGAGGATTACTAATATTATAAAGCATTATACATGAATCCTAATTGGTGTTTTTGGTACACCTGGCTCTAAGAGAGTAAGAATATGTCTAAACTTAAGAAAACAAACTTGTTTTCAAATTAATTTGATTAATTAACTAGGCTACATACATTTTATTACTAATTATCAAACTCATAGCCTGACAAGTAAGTGAGGGTTATGGAATTGGGAAACACCAACTGAATGGTTCTAGGGCATCTACACACTGGGTATCTAACCCCGGACAATTACCCCCTCAAGGATAATTACCCCCCCCCCGACAATTACCCCCCCCCAGGATAATTACCCCCGGAGAATTTCCCCCAGGATAATTGTCTTCTACAATAGTCCATTTGATAATTACCGTAGAGTTAATTATCCAGGGGTAATTGTCCGGGGGTAATCCTGAGGATAATTGTCCGGGTGGTAATTGCCTTATAGGAAATTTTCCTAGAAGGCAATTGTACAGGGTGGTAATTGTCTTTGAGAGGGTAATTATCCGGGTGGTAATCAACCTGAGGTAATTGTCCAGCGAGTAATTGTATGGATACGCAATTGCCTTTTTATATTAAAAATTGGTGTCGTATAGATACTAATAATAATCCATAACTTACAAGAAAGTTTGACCTCAAAAGGCTGGCTTCTGTTACGAGTTTTTTCCACCGAGTAGACGCACTTTGCCGTCAGTTTGAAAAAAGAAACATAGTTTCAGTACACTAGTCTAAGTCATGTTCCAATGATTAATGAAAGTATTTTCCATACAATAGGATGGGTTCATTCAAATGTCTGCAAGCCAGACTAGCAAAACACATTTTGATACATGCACAGCGTTGCACACGAATGGAAAAACGTTACTAGATTTAATTGGCTTCTCGTATATGTTTTTTGTCCATTTCGCAGGAACTTGTTACTGAATTGATGGTCGAAAACGATCATGATGGTCAGCGCTATCAGTTTCATCAGTTGGTAATAATGGATAAGATAACATGATTCATGACTGTGAGGTACACAAAATTAAGTAAACAGTATTTCCTACTCGAGTTGATGGAAAGGAGAATTTAAATTGAATGGGAATGGGAATGTAATTAAATTTGAAATTTCAAAGAAAGCTCACTATAAAGAAGGTTTGCTTTACCTAGCCATCAGTTTAACGAGACAAATGCAACG